>CM052209.1:10290711-10446914 GCA_028454225.1 Lasioglossum leucozonium | reverse complement strand
CCGTGTACATAGTGTAAAATAAATTACATCTGATTTATCGAAATCGTTTTATTGCACGGCAACATTTTATTCAGCGGCCGATGAACTGGGATCGAAAGCGCCCGGGAACGATAGCGGTAACTTTCTGAAATGAGATTGTCTCGATGGATATTTCATTTGATATTTTAATATACGCGCGACCAGGACGAAAGATTTTTATTCAGATTCTCCGCGAGATGTTCGGAGATGCGACGCACTCGACTCCGCTGAAATATCCGTGGATATTTCGCCGTTGGCTTTTCATCGACGTTCGCGGCGCGGGCGCGGAAGCGGGCGCGATTATTAATCCGTCAGATCAGCGGCAAGCTACACACCAAGGCCGGTAATTCCCGAGGCAAATTGGTGGGCCGATTGTACGAGTTGCCGCACTTTTGATTTATTCTAATTGCTATTTCGATAATGGAGCTAGAGTGGCCCTTCTGCTCGCGGCTCTTGCATTCCCATTATCGAACTCGAGGAATACAATCGCATTTCAGTTAAGGGAACGTCCGGCAGGCGCGGCCGAACCTCTCCCGAGGTAATTATTACTTAATTTGCCATTAAATCTTCGCTGACCGCTGAATTATCGCCGAAGGAGCAGAAACCCGTTACCTGCGAGTAAAACGGCATCGTTTACCAGCCCTCTTAACAGCTTCCCCAAACGAGAAAATGGATTTAAATCGCTAGTTTTTGGCCTGACTGCGTCCCGCGCCGCTACTTACGCTCTCCCGCTGCCAATTTAAACAAACCGTACGCGTTCAAGACAGATCCCTGACAAATGAACCGCAAACCGAGCGGTCACCAAAACCCGCTCACGGAATCGTTTCTGCCCCGTTTGACAACTGGCTATTGTTTTGCGCGTCTCAGGGAACCGCGGCTAGGGAATTAGTTCGTTTCTGAAAACCGCCGCGCCGCGGACCTATTGCGATGGCCATCTCTTAGCAAATTCTCCACCATATTTTATAATTAACCTCGCCGGCAGCACGATTTTCCCGAATCCTGGCATTCTAAGACCGTAACACGCTCGAATATATACAGGGTGCAAAGAAATTTTGCGGCCCCTTCCGCAGTTCAATTTCAGCAAATCGAGGGTGTAGAATCATCCTACGGTGACGTATAATTTCTTTTCACCCTGTACACATCCGGTTCATTATTACTGCCGACACATTTTTCAAGATCGAACCATCCCCTAAACGGGAACAGCCCATTTGCGATGTAGTTCCCGGCAGCATAGAAAAATTTTAAATTCCGAAAAGCCAGGTCCGAGTGATCGATGCCTCCCATTCTCGATTTCCCATCGAAATTTCCTGGTTCCCTTCTCAGCGACGTTAGGGTACCCACGGAACGCGGTGAAAGAAGACGAAGCGAACGGATCCGAATGGCTCCCAGGGGCGGCAAGTTCGAATCCCATTACCGGACTCGCGTCCGTTAAATAGGTCTCGCATCGTCAACCGGAAAATGTACATGCAGTCGTCCGCCATCTTGTGCGGGGAAAATATTTCTTGTTTCGCCGCGCCGTTGATGGAACCGATGACACCCCGAACCCTTCGAGACCTGCGCGATCTTTTCATTCGACGGTATTGATGCGCGGAATTTGCCGAGGCTCTCGATTTTTCATCTGCTGAAATGACAGAACGAGGGGAAAATAAATTCTAAACGAGAGAGAGAAATTTTATGTCGCGCGAAGACCGCCGCGCGCGTTCCGTTAACGAAAGAAAAATTGTGACACGCGAGAGAACCGCGTAGGAACATTCGGCGCCGTAATTATGCGAATGCCGAGCCGAGTGGTCGATTACACCGTTAAATAACGAAACACATCGAATCGGGGGTTGTCGCCTGGGGGATGAAGCCTGCGCCCGGTGACTCGCAATCCATAGCCATTTAGAAGTTTTAATAACATTACGATATATAGTATGCATACAACGTCGGTCCCCCGGGGGTGGAGAGGGGGTGAAAAAAATCGACAAGAGGACGGAGAGGAGAAGAGGGAGGGAGAGAGAGAGAGACTCGGTTCACGTTCTCCTAAGTCGTTCCACTTGTTTCTGTCCCTCTCGTTTCCCATCGTCACGGCCTCTCGACGAGGAGGAACCACGGGGGCAGGCACGAACAGGAAGAAAGTTTATAAAATATTTAAAAGTACGGAAACGTCTCCTATCGCCCGGGGCGATAAATTTCCACTTACATTTTATTTTCGTTTCGTTCGCAACGCTCGACAACGGAGACTTACGCGGATGGTTTGGGACGATGGGGACAGGGGGGCTGGGTTCTAGGGGGTGGTTAGGGGGTGGCAAGGAACAGCGCGGAGACGCTGCCGTAGGGAAAAGCGCAAGACGGCCACGACTCTCTTTTCCTTTCCGAGAGATCTCTGTCCGGGGCTCTGTAGTATTTCGGGAGCACGGGGCTTAATTATGAACGATTGGAATCTGGCGGACCTCGACAATCTTCCCTGTACAAATCCGGTGTTAGACGCGGAACGAACATTTCATTGGAAAAAATGAGACGAACGCTGACATTGTAACAGAAATTTAACAGTAATTCTGCGAAGATGGTTTTTTGGGAAAAAAATTTTTTTCAGAAAAAAAAACGGCAGCACATTCGCCGTTTCGAAAATGGATGAACGAGGCAGACACGGTCAATATTAATCAAAAGCAGAATTGTCGACAGTTTGGAAAAACGAGTCGGCGGCTCCACAATCGTGCACGGCTCATTCCCCTTACATTTTCGAGTGGAATATGTTGCAGGAAAAAACGGCGAATATCATGAAAATTCATGAAGAAACGCAGTTTGAACCGGTAACTGCTTGCTGGTTAATTTTTTTCGGCACCTGTGCATAGATCAAAAATGTTACACAGAGAGAGGGAGAGGGAGAGGAAAGAGTAGTAACGGTGTGGTTCCGCGCGGGGGCGGTTTGCGTGGGGTGGTTTGAATAAATTTGATTACTATGGAACTGGAATCGTTAATTTTTTTCCGGCGTTGCCCGCCGGAAACGAGATATACGGTTTCTCGCAGTATCTACGAAAATAAATTGCAAATATGTTCTCGCATTACGGAAAGAAATATAACATCGTTCGAAAGCAGGCAGCTCGCGAGCACGGACGGCGGCGCTGGCACAGCCAGTCAGCCAGCCTGCCTGCCTGCCTCCATTTCTCGGCAGAAATTTAGTTCACGAAAACGTAAACTCGTCAGTGTTGCCTTTCGCTTGAAACCTAAGAACATGTTTACACTGGTATAATTAATTATGAAATTAAAAGGGAGCGGACCCCGGCGAACGCTGCGTGTTTCAGTTCTATTTTTTCGAGTGGAAAGATTCTTTTCCGTTTCGGAGATAACGTTTAATTCGTTTTACTCGCGCTATACTCCCCCGTTAACGTTGCCTTCTGTAAACGTTCGTTGTATCGCCCGGTTGCATAGCGTGTAGGGTTAACTCTCTTCGCTTCCAACTTATCGACTACGGGTGTCTCCTGCCCTAAATGCGATTATCGAAAAGCAAATTCGCCGAACGTTAAGAATTCAACGAATGATAATTTTCGAAATTTTCGAAATTTCATTTCTTACGCGCCGCGAATGTGCTTTGCCAAGTCTTCGTACAGCCTGAATGTACAATATAATTGCGGTTGAAGCACGCAACCGTGCATGTAATAAACATTTTTGCTGCTTCTTTCTCTCTCTCTGTGGATGTTATTCTTGCCGGTTGTGCGAAGGCTCGCGGAAAAGCTCAAAATTCCGGTGAGACAAAAAATCAATAAAACCGGGAAGTGCCGAAGACAGGAGAGCCATTCGAGGTTTTCGTTCGCATATCGACTCCTCCCATTACTCGATAATACATAAACGACTTGACGGAATAACTCGGTAAGGGCCTCGGGAAGTGGTGAATATTTGATGTCGACCTATCAGCGCCTTTCAATACGGGTGTTCGAAAATTGACAATCTCCCCTTGTGTATGTCCCGATCTTCGTCGCGTCCTCCCTCTCTCTCTCTCTCTCTCTCTCTCTCTCTGTCTTTCTCGTTCCTCTCCGTACGTAAGCACCCCGATGAATATTCCTCAGCGTGGCGGAGGATGGGGCTGGAAGGGCTGGATAAGTAATAAGTTCCTTTTTATCGCTCTCGTGAACTAATAAGTCCCCTTGTCTCTTCGCGTTCCATCAAACGTGCTGAATTATTAAGCCCGACGCGTCTTCCTCGCCACGTTGATTTTAATACTCGACACTTTTTAAGAGAAAACCTTTCCCGATGCTGTTCCCGTTTTCTTTCTTTTTTTTTCTCGTTTTTTTTTCGTTCGTCACTCTCAACGCTATGTTCTTTTTTTTTGTTTCGCATCGCCGCAGCTGATTATGACTGTCTCGCGTTACGCCTCGTTTTTCGATACGTGGCGAAAGTTTCTTCGTAATTTCGTTTCGCAGACGATTCTCGGAAGGACGGAAAAATTCGTTCTGGAACAGTTCTCTTCGGCAGCGAGATAGAAAAAAGAAAGTTCGATTCCGTGGTACAAAATTAAATTGCGATGCCGGTTCCAATGGCACTGGTCGACCAGTGAATTTTTTCTTCAAATCCACAACGATGTATCCAACGAATGCATAGAATTACAGCTCGGAAATAAATAATAAACGAGCGCATTTTCTGGCGCGCATCGATCGCGGAGAAGAAAGAGTCGTAAGATCATGCCCAGCACGAAATAGTCGCAGGAGGGAACGTTGAATTACGAGTGTTCCCGTTAACCCCGCAGCATCCTCAAGTTACGTGGTCCCCGAGATAGTGTTACGGGGGGACGAGGTGGATGTAGCAGAAGGGGGAGGGAGGGGGTAGAGGTCCTGGCAGATTGCTTTTCGATAAGGAATAATTAAAAATTTTCTCGTTTAAAGTAGCTAATTCCGTTTCTGCTTCGTCTGGGCGAGACGATGCGGCGGTGGCGGTGGCGGTGCCGGGTTGGTTGGCTGGGTTGGTCGGTCGGAAATGGCGGCCACCGGAAAAAATAACCGCTAAAATACTCGACCAGATAAAGAAGATAAAGTCTCGGGGCTTGCTGGCGGTAATTTACATCGGCGTGTGATTCCGGACTGAGTAGCGGGGAGAAATATTTCAGGGTGGCGCGCCACCCTACCAGATAACGGTAATTAAAAATTACGGGTGCGGGGGTGGGACCGAGAACCAGCGACCGGCGGCGGGGAGGGGAACCGGCAAAATAAGGATATATTGATTTTCTTCTATGAATCATCGCCCCGGGCTCTTTTCCTTCCTGAACGGCGATGACTCCGAGACCGGAACGAAATTCAATGTCTGGAGGGATGCGCCATTATTTTTTTTGAATTTTTTTCTACCGCGTCGCAGTCGATGCTTCGCTACTTGAAATTTTAATTTACGAAGTAATGAGAAACCGGAGGAAAATTTGCTTAGGCGGTGGTTTATTATCGTTTAGAAATAGTGCGCAAAGAGGGAAGTACTCCATCGATAGGTCGTTCGAGAGAGGCTGTTCGAGTTGAAACTCGATGGCAGAGAGCGTTTTGCAATCGATTCAAAGTTTCGGTCAGCCTGGAACTCGAACAAGGATCATAAATCCCTGCAGTGGAGACTAATGTAGTGGTAATAGAGTATAAATGGGGGTCACGACCTGAGGTCAGCCCGTCTTACACCCCTAAACTGTCGTTCGCCACCTTCGCCCTCGTGCAAGGACCGGCCGAGACCTTAAACTCGCCTAACGCCCACCTACCACTATTATTTCGAAATGACTTATCAGAACTCTGCGGACCGGGCCGACTCCGCCATCCGTTCGGCCCTTCGGAAACATCCTCCTACGAGCCACAACGTCCCCGCAAACAAACGCGAAGCTTCCTCCGAGTAATTTCAAAGAAATACCTCGTTCATTTCCACTGAAAATAATAATAATTTACATCTACACGTATAATTCTTCTGCGATATTGTTTAAAGATGGCGAGTTCCCTCGAACACCACTACCAAGAGATTGCGATGAATCCTACGCCGCAGAAAATTTACAATCTGCATGATAATATTTCCGGATTATCAAGTCGCCAAAAAATTGTAATCAACGTGTAATTGCAAACCGTTCTACGCGAGGCTGTTGATAGTGCACCGCGAAAAAATTCTACGCCCCCTAGACTAACCAGGCAATTTCCGGAAACTGGCGCTGCGTGCGAAAACGTCCACGGTGTTTGCCGGGGAATCTTTTTCGAGTGTCGGACCGTGGATGATTCTTCCAAAATTGAGAACGTCGGTCCGCTGACGGTAAAGTTCTTCAACGGTATACAAAACGGCGACGAGTGTAACGACTTTTATGAACGTGTACCAGCCACCCCGAATATACACGTACATATACACATATGACGTCTCATAGGGGATCCTGCATATTCATTTCGTGTTTAAAGCGTTTCTTTTTCGTTCAGATGCTACAGGAGCTCTGTATGGTAATCGCGGACCGAGTATCTTATTTACAGCATCACTGCGAACTGTAATTAGATAGACGTGTCTGTACATATAGAGAACCGGGGATACCGTGCTTCTCTGCGAAAATTTCTCCGGGTTTCTCGATCGTTGCGGAAAATAGGTCGGAAATGCCTTTCCACCTACTCGATTAAACATCTGAAATGCTGCACCATATTTATATTGAGAAAATGTTATTTATAATTTGGAGAACTGTTCTTAAAATTTCATTTACGGCGGTCGTATTCGTTCGGATTTTGCGAAATCCAAGAGCACAGGTAGAAATTGCGAGGCTGCTGTCCAGTGCTGCCATCTGGAGCTGCCTTTTCGAACTAGTCTCGAACTATGCTGCCTTCGTCCAATTTTTATTCAAGCTTTTTTTATACTCTTTATAATTGTACGTTTTTAACTATTTTCATTATCTTTTAATATTTATTTTATTTCCAATAATTCTTTTAGAATCTCTGATGTAGAAAAGAAGGTGTGTACAGCCACAGAATTTTCTTAGACATTTCCAGTGGAAGCGAAGAAAATATTGAAAAAGGTGCGTCGAAGAAAACGGACCGATTGGATGTAGTTCGAGTAATTTTATCGAACTGGCAACGCGACGGGAGCAGTTTGAGGGCAGAATTTAAAAAGCCAGACTTGACAGAGGCCGGTCACGGTTCCTGCATTCCGATGACGGAACTCTTTCGCCGAAAGTTGTTTCAAAGTTTGCGGGACAATGGTCGTACGTAGATCCCCTTGGTCATTTCTCTCTCTGGTTGATGGTAGATAGACCCCGTACGAGAGGGAGAGCCGGGTCCTTGTGTCTGTGTGTCTCGTGTACACCTAGTGCTGACCAATGTTCGTCCCAAAGATACGGTTGACGGGTCCGGTAGCGTGGCGGGCTTCACGTCACCTCCGCTTCAACGTTTTCCCACACCCTTTCCCGACAGTCGCATTCAATTTCACCACCTACGTCTACGCCCTGACCCGACCGGGACAATCGCTGAACCTGTTCGTAACTTGGAACAAATGAAAACTTGCCGGCCCGGCCAGTTCGAACACTTGCCCGCGCGCGGACCAGAATGAAACCGTGGACACTTTATGCAAAAATCACCGGCGGTGGGGCTCTCGGAAAAAATCGGGGGATTTTATCAAGTTGTCAACCAGCCTTCCCCAATTCGTCCGTAATCAATTATTTGTCCGCTTTCTATATATTTTTTTTTCTATAGAAATAAGAAGAGATATCTAAAAATCTGTGACCCATTTTGGCAGCGTCGAGTGGCAATTCTCGAAGTTTTTCGGTTGTTTAATCGGTGATCACAGTGTCAACAGCAGGTTCAGAATTCTCGAGTGGCGAAAGGATCGATCGTGCCAAGGAGCAAAAGTAGCCGGGCACAAAGGCCGAAGGGGTTGCACACCCCTTTTTCGGAGCTCGAAACCGGGAAGATCGATATCGAAATTTATTTGATGGGTTTATTTGCATCGGTTCCCTTCTCAGAGGGAACCCTCTGCCGAAAGAATCGAGAGAGCCTTCGCCAGACCTTCGTGGAAATAATTACATGGTGTTTGGCGATGGCAACCCTTCCCTTTACTTTTCTTTATCTTAATGAAAGTCCATAAATAAGGAACCTAATGCCACGGAAATGGCCGCCTGGGGGGACGAAAAAACAAAAAAGAAAACACCACCGGCTCATCCCGAACTTGGAGTGCGACTTTTTAATTATTAATCTCACGGCGAATCCATCTTAACGCCGCTCGTAAATGTCGCTGCGATTCTCCGATGAAACTCGACGCTCTCGCGATCTTCGGCAATTAAATTCCGCTGCGAACGCAATTTTTTAAATTAATTTTTAAGGGCATTCACTTTATCGTGTGTAGTGTAAACCAGCGGTGGGAGAGACTTCCTGTGCGGCCTTCGTAAAAGTTAGCTCTTGTATTAATCAATAATCAACGATACGATTCTGAAACAAATAAAACCACCAACAGTGAAATACAAAAAATTACAGGGGCCTCCTTTATTACTGTCTAATTTAAATGTGGTCTCCAATGTTAACAAGCTTCCCCACCTCTGGTATGAACTATTCGATCTGAAGATCAAGCGTGGCAAAAGATATCGGACACTAAAAAGTCTCTTTGAATTATTCGGCACAGAGAAGTGTTAACAATCTGGAATAGGAAGACTGTAAAGTGACCTGGGAGGATTCGACCCAAGATAAACCGAAGGTCCTTGATATCAAGGCTCGCGGAAGCGGTCCTATCCCTCGGAATAAAAGCGGGTTTGACAAAGTGGAGGCTTTAGGAAAAAGGGTTGATGCGCAATAAAGGGAAGCCTCTTACATCTGTAAAAAAAACGCCTATAACTCATTGACAAGAATCTTATTGGAGGGATAATGGGCGTCGTTTTCTCGACCGGAGGGAACCACCCCCCCGTCGCGTATATATATCCACATTCCCTCTTCCTCTCCCGTTCCCGATTGCGAATCACCCTTAGAATATAATTATTTTTAATTAGTGGCCGCGATAAGGCTGTTATTGTTCCGGCCTCGCTGCGCCGCGTCGCGTCGCGTCGTACGAAGACCGATACCGGCCCGATAAAAGCCCGGCCGCGGAAATTGATCCTCGTGCCGGCCGCTCATCTCATTATTTTCGATACTTTCGCCGGTGAATGGCCAACATTTTCTTCCTAAATTCCAGGGCTGCTTGTGCTTCATTAGGGCCTGCATCCGCCGTTACGCGACCGTTAACGAGGCCGCGCGCGTCTTATCTTAAACGCCAACCACGGCAACCCGGCAAACGTACTTAGCGGATTTTCATGGCTCACCTGCTTTTCCATCGTTCAATTTTAGTAAACTCACCGCGCCGTGATTCATCGCGCTGAATATTGAAATTCTTTACCCCGTGAAACATCGCTGCCGTGCATTTAAACGTTACACTTCTTTTTAGAAATTACAGGTAGTTCTATTCAATCGTACAGTCGAGTACGGTCTAGCTCGGAAATCTTCTCGACCTTGGACTCTCGAATGTTGCGACCTCCACAATGATTTTTTCGAACATCTACCTATATTTTAAGAGGAAGTATTACGCTGTATACGAAGCGATTTCCGAAGAGCAGCAAAAGCAAGGCGGTGTATTACTCGCAAAGAAGCCTGCCCATGTTGCATAAAAACCAAGAAAATGGTAGTTACGAGGGGGGATGGAAGGTGGTTGGGGGGATGGTTGCATCTAGGAAGAGTCTGGCCGGAGGTGCGAGGTTGGTCCGCGTACCTTTGGCTCGGAGGGTGGCATTATATTGCGGGTTGTCTCGGTTCAGAAACTTTGCACTGTGGTCGCAGCGAGGAAGTGAACGCGCTAGGCAGCAGAGCTCGGCGTTGGAGGACGTTGAGCGAGGCTAACTGGGGGTGAGCGAAAGAGAGAGGGATAGATAGATAGATAGAGAAGGAGAGAGAGAGAGAGAGAGAGAGAGAGAGAGAGAGAGAGAGAGAAAGTGAGTGAGGAGGGTGGAACAGAGAAGTGGTGCCGGACTTTGAATACGACCATTCTTTACGACCACCCCATGCAAAGATCGCCCGCACGCCGTCGGTATTTACCCAACGACACCAACTCGCGGACCGTTTCGTGAATCGAAGCGAAACAGAGAGACCGAAAGGAGAAAGGGGAAGATGGACACCGTCCTGCCGGCTGCTGCTGCGGGGGTGGGTGAGGTCGTCGTGAGAGCTGGAGGGGCCAGGAGAGTCGTCGAGAAGTCCAAGAGGGCGAAACAGGATGGTGGTGGGTCGGTGGCAGCGCGCCGCTGCCTCTACTGATGGTATTGGTGGTGGCACCGACGGCGGCGATGGTGGTGGTGGTGGTGGTGGTGGTGGTGGCAGGGATGGTAGGGGGGTTGGGAAATAGAGACCACGTTCGGTGAGAGAAAGATGGGCGAAAAGAGGGCCACCCCGGTGTTCAGGATAGAAAAGGAGCGAGAAAATACGAGGGAACGGGGTCGACGAGGAGAACAGTTCGAGTTGGCGTTTCTCGTTCGTCGACCGGCACCACCCTCGCCTAACATCGCACAATACGTTTCGTACCTACCCTCCGCCACCGTCCATAGACTGGACGCTGCATTGTCTCCGGTGAATGGGGTCTTGCAAGATTTATTTCGTATATTTCACTTGCCGTTTCAATAGCGCGATAGCGGCTCGCTCGCTCGCGCGCTCTGCCTCGAGTGTCGCCTTCGAGCGCGCCACTTTCCACCCGGCCGCCCCCTTTCGCCCCCTCGCGTTCCTACCCCTTTCCGTCGCTCCGTCCAACCCCCGCAGCCCCGGCTCTGCCCCTAGACGTTCGTTATTAGCTTTCTCTTTATTGACCACCCCCCTCGTTACGCGGCCGGTTTACGTCTAAGAGGAGACTTTGTTACCTGTTTGACCGACCCGACGCCGAGCCGAGCCGAGCCGCGCCGTGACGCTTTGAGACTTTCCTCCGAGCCCCGATCGCGAGATTAATCCACCGATTCGCCGCTGTAATTAGTGTCGTTGTTTTAGGAGACACAACGCGGAAAGTAGTCCATCGATATCCTCTGTTGTTGATCGACAGAAAAATGTTGCGATCGTCCAATAACTTTTAGTCCAGCAAAGAAGAATACCGGACGGTAGAACGTTGTTACAACCTGTTAAGAATAAAAAAAAAACGATAAACGATTCGCTCGAGCATCGAGAATATTAATATAAAATTTCCAAAAGGAAGCGGAGAAGTTTCTAATAAATCACCGTGGCCCATTAATAATGTAAGCCAGGTGAAAGGGCGGAAGGGCAAAAACCGGAGAGGCCGAGGAGCCTCCGCGACCTATGAGAAATGGTCGTTTAAATATTTATAGTGGCTAAAAAAATTAATGGGGATCCATGTCTTGTCACGGAGTATATTGTCGAGGGTTGTGTCGCTCTGTCTAGTCTGCCAAAGGGCTCTTCCGTTGTATTAGCTATACACCATCGAGAAAGGCTTATGGTCCGGCTAGTGTCACCCTTCCTCTTCGGATCCTCTTTTCTTCTCCCTTCCTCCATCCCCTTCATTCCACGATGTTCGCTCTTCGCCGAATAAATTCACACTCGAATTTCGTCGAATTGATTAAATCGAACGTGGCTGACAAAAAGGTTCGAAATTTTCGCGCGCTTCAGAGAACATGTCAGAGAAATATATTATCGTCGTGGTTGCTCGACAATATTTACCATGGACGACGTTTGCGCGTGTAAACAATTATATGGATTCGCTGCGCTAATACTTTTGCGTAATAAGACAGTGTGACAGGTCGCGGCAGGGCCGTCATCGAGCATTGTGTCGCCCCGGACCCGTATACCGGATCCGTTCGTTTCGTATCCTTATCAGAAGACCTTGATGATCCGGCGTGTTCGATAACGCCGCGACTCGGACGGGCTCTCGTGCCGGTTAATATTGATTTACGCGCAAGGTCCGGAAGCCTAATCCGTGTGGGCCATAAACAGATCAAGTCCAGACTAAATCCGGCGCAAATTGTTACTAATTCGCATCTTAATAATGACCGCGTCAGAGGCGTCACCGTATCTCAGAACGTGGCAAATTAGCCGCGATGACAAATGACATTCGGCGTACACGTGTGCCCGTTGCCTCTACAGCCTAGAGAACATCCAGAGAGCAACCCCGGCAACCGAGAGAGGAAGCGCAACCTCTCGGACCTAGGCTTCGTACGAGCACGTTTGCCGCTCGCTGATGCGTGTACGCACGTGGGAATAGGTGTAAGCAGCGCGAGCGCGAACAACATACTTGCTCCCTACACCTCTACGTGTCTATCTGTGCGCGCGTGTTGGAGCTCCGCGTGTACGTGTCCTGCGCGTCTCTCTGCGAACCCTACGTACGAATCCTCTGGACATACCGCAGCCGAACCAGCGATACGCTCGCCCTATTCAACATGTGCAACCTTCAACGTGCGTGGATACTATCAATCAAATCAATTAATGATTCGATCTCTCGATCAACCACCGACACGTGTTCCGCGGCGGCTGTCGGTTCGAGAGCTATGTCCGTCCCGGTCTGAACGATCCACTCGTCAAACTCGAAGCACAAGGAGCTGAAAAACCACCATTATAAAGTCACCATCATTGAAATATAATTCTAAATAATTTCAATTCTGTACGAATATTTTTCATGCGAAACCACGGAAGCATATGAAACCAGCATTAACCCTTATGTCAATAACCGAGATTTCTACGATATTTAATAATGTTCTAATTTATAGTTGCAATGCATATTTTTTATTAGTCGAACGTACGTTAATCTAATAATGATTCTAGGAGACAAAATCCACAATAATTTCGATGTTTATCAACGAAAATGTTGAAAAAGTTTTAAAGAGAGATCGAAAGTGACTGAGTTTCAAAGAGAAATTGAAAATTAATAACTAGACCGCGGATTATCGCGCGAAATAAAAATTATTTGCATTTACCACAATCCCGCGATTTACTTGAATATAGTCGAATCAATTTTCTACGGCATTGTGTTCGAGTGCAAAGGGTTAATATACGATTTTTCCCGCTGAAGTTAGTGCAGTCTGCGTCGGTGAGAGCGGGACTCGAGAGGTGGGCAAAAATTCGAGGAACGTTTAGGGTAGGCGTTACGTTAGTTTCGGTCAATTGGCTGGCATGACTTCGGGACTTAACCCCTATCCTCTGCGGTCTCCGCAAATTCAAGGGAATTTCAATGAAGCACCTGGACAGAAAATCAGGCGTAATCGGGAGGGGGGTGGGCAGAGCCGGGCCGGGCCGGGGGGTGAGAGAGATCTTACCGCAATGACGTGCGGTCGAATCGGCCCGAATGAAATGACGGATCCTGCGAGTGACATTCGATATCACGGCAACAGCGGCCGGGGAAACGGCGAATACGAGCTAGTAGACTGTTCAAGCTTTCCGTCTATCGCACTGACGCTGAAATCCAGATTAATCGCGGCTAGGTATGTACACGCGTATCGTCCTCGAACCGCGGCTTCCGTTGCGTTGCGTTGCGTTACGCAGCCGGTTATCCACTTAGCGACTTTACGAATCCTTAGGTTCCCAGCGAAATTCTCCGCAAACAGGATGATCACTGGGATCCTTCCTCGCGAACTGACAAACCTTCGTTCACAGGAAACACGAATTATTCGAATTATTAAAGAAAGAAATATTTATCTAGAGGTTCTGAGCCTTGCAATTCGTTTACTTCGCATAAAAAATTCGCAGTCCAATTATTACTTATTTATTAATTAAGAAGAGTATAGGACCAGAGCCTTATTTTTATTTAAATTAATAATCGATTGTCCCTGCACGTGTATTGAGATATATAGCAGTATTTCAAACAGTTAAATACAGATCTACATCCAATAAATCGCATTATTACAGGCTCTAATGCTAACGTATAATCGTATTGATTTTTTTAATGGGTCTTTAGATATTTTTAGAAAACAATTACGTAGGATTATCGGGGATAGTACCATACCTAAGTGTTTGTGCATGTTCCTTCTTTGTTGTTGTACCTAAATCCTCTTTTTTTTATTGTGTAAACATTTTTGTAAGAGCGCTTCGGTCCGTTTATAATAAAATAATAATAATTACATTCGACGAGAAAATGAATTGCTCGCGGTAGGAATTCGAAGCGCGACGAAGAAAACGGGGGACAGACGTACGGACGAGGTGTTACGCACTCGGCGCATAGGGCGAGTCCACTTTGAAATCCCGTCGCGATCATGGTAACAGTCTCCGAGAACAATCCCAGATCCCGTGTCAGAGTCACGAATCGTCCAGAACGCGGAGCACGAAGTGCACTACGGGTTGTAGAACGAGACCTATCTGTGCAGATGCATTGTCTATGGCCCCTTGTACCGGAGGGTGGTATTGTATGACGTCATCATTTGCATACGACGCACCGTTCTGGCTGTTTCCAGTCCGCCACCCAACCGCCGCCCACTTCTGCGACCCCGCGTTTCGTCCTCTAGCCTCTCTGTCTCGGTCTGTCCCTTTTGGGGTCTCTCTCCGGGATCGTAGATACCTAGCCAGCCCAGCTAGCATCACCTACGTCCCATTCCTGTTCCGACTGTGTCCCGTATCTATCTAATTATTGTCGCGGACCCTGGCCTGGTCCAGCCGCCGTGATATACCGCATGCTAATAAGCGGCTAAAGACCGGTCGAGACTGCTCGTAAATCTTCCCGACCGATTCCACGTTCTGAAACGTCGACGACGGATGTCTTGATAGGTCTTCGGGATCCGCGGCCGGCATCCGTCATGCCTATCCGTTCATCGAACTTGCCCGCCACTGGCTATTGATCACTGCTAATCGAAGCCGCGGGGATCAGCCTCAATATTTATTAATGGGAATCCCAATTTCAATAACCTCCATTTTCTGCCATTCGATCCCCACCGGAAAGCAGTAAAGCTATGTACAAGCTTGCGGTGTAATCATTAGAATAGGTGAAATAGGAGTTATTTCGAAAAATTCTTTCAGAAAACAATTTCTGGGGCACTTTTTGAAGAACAGGATTTCTAATCATTTTCACCAGTCGTTTTCTTTCGCTCTCTTCTTTAGTTTTTCTCCTGGATTGAAGGTGGAACAGTTCGGTTCTGCTTGTCGTAAAGGGGATTGCACAGCCAGGAACCATTCCGCCGAGGGATTTTTGAATGACTCCGCAAAATTTGATTACCGGTAACCCCGAACGGGCAACTCTTCCGCCGCTTAGCACAACTATCGCCTCCTACCCACCCATGAGAATGCACGAACTGGGTCAAGGTCTCACCCAACCCCTGACCCAGTCGCGAACCCTTCGGAAGCAAAATGCTAGCTCCGTTAATAAGCGATTCGTGCGATTTTTCTCGCACGTTTCCCGTAGTTTCCAGTGTTCCTTGAATTTTCTTTCTTGCAGAACCTTTCCGTTAAAATTGTATAACGAGTCCCTGTAAAAAATACGGTAATCAAAAGTGTTGAGACACTTTATTCGCTTAAACAAGAACACTTTATTTATTTAATGCAAACAAAGTTACAAAAGTGGATTTAAGATGGTGATCCCGATGTGAAAGGAAAAAGACAAATTGTATTAAAATAGAATGAAACTAATGCTGTGATGTTGACTGTACTGTAATGGGACGATGACTGAGCTGGTTCGTCCCTGGAAAAACCTCTGGTCCCTTCCCTTAAGTGGGGGTGTCATAAAAAGCTTGGGCCCGGCAACGAAATTTCTGGGATCGCACCATAGCCTGTTTCTGTATATTATCGTTGGATTCCAACAAAAAGATCGTCGAATTACTTAGTTTCTTAAACGAACTGCATTAGCGGAAAGATTAAAATATTTGCGAGAAGTATCTTGAAGAATATGCTGAAGATACCGAGCCCCCCCGATGGGGGTATCGGCGCCGACGATACCTCGAGCAGTTCTCGCAGGGAAAATCGAGGATCGCGATTTATCGATACGTGTGATCGACGTCGATTAAATTCGCAGCACACGGCCATTCGGACTCGCCCCTGTTTGAATGCGGGCTCATCCCTCTGCGAGCGCCGCTTGCACACCGTGTGTTTCGGCCGGTCGACCCCTGTGCGTGATGCAACACTGACCACACATCAATTCACTGCAAATGGACATCAATACTGGTAATTAATACATCGCGCCTCCCGATCTCTCTCTCTCTCTCTCTCGCATCCCCTTTTGGTAGCCCACCCCTGCGCGATTCGAATGCTACAGCTACGCTGTCCTGCCACTCACCCCTCCCGCCGCAGCGCAGCGCGCAGCGCTTGCACCACTTGCACGCTCATCGAAACGGTCAGGATTTTAGCTCTAAATTTGCATGTAAGTGATATCCCTGTTAGCGAAGCCGATTGACTGCTCTTCTGCCGCGTTGTGGGGTGTCAGTGAGTTGGACGACCGCCCCTGCCAAAAGGGGGTGCAGCAGGGTGTAAGTGGCCCGTCAACCGAGACGGACCAGTACTTAGCGATCGCCGTTGCTGTTATTGACAACAGCCAGCCGAAATCCCCGAATTCGCAACTTTTATTCGATGCAGAGTATAATTAGGACGCAATGTTACAATATCAATGTAAAAAATTCGGCGAAGCATTTGAATGAGAAAAATATTTCTCTCCGGGAGATCGACGGTGAAAAGAGAGGAGCGATTGTAAGTATTTTCTATGGGATAGATTTTTCTTTGCACGCTCGAAATTAGCGGGAAAATGGCTGGCGTTCGCGAGCCTACCGGAAGTAATCCCCTTTGCGAGTGAAACGAGTCGCATCGAGGGCTCGCGACCGGACAAATTGCCAGCGCGAGATATCAGCGATGCGCAGCTGAACATTTTCATTACGTCGATGGAAGAATAATGACGAGGCATGCGGAAAGAGCGAAGGAAAAGAAAGATGAACGAAATCATCGAAGCACGGGAAAATCGGCTTTGCACCATGGAAAATTGGAGATTGTTGACCGATTCGCGTTTAACGAATCGCTGTATATTATAGAAGACAATTCCATCGTTCGCGGAAAAATCCGGCGAAAATCCGACAGGTGCAATTTATCTGAATAATACGATTTCACGTGACGGGAACGGGCAAGCAGAGCTCTCTCACGTATGCGCATACATATATGTATGTATGCAGGTGGGCCGAGGGGATCTCCGGGTGCATACAGCGGCCGATAAATACCGTATGCACATACATCGGAAACTTTTCATACGGTTCGATTGATTCGCAAACAGATTGTACATTCGATTGCTCGTATCGTCGGATTTATTTTTTCGCGCACAGCGAATTATTTCGACATTTTTATTCGTGTATCGCTTCGCACGTTCGTTCGTTCGATCAAAACGTTAACTTCCAATTACCATTATTTTTCGACTCGATGAAAAAAAAATTCTTCTAAACAGCATCAATGCTGAACAGCCGAGTAAAAATGCAACGATCGAATAAACAATATTGAATGTACCGTTTACGCGTTTACCGTGGGTAAACAAAACGCGAGACAGGTCGCCTGATTATTTGCCCATTAGAACGAACGTAACCAGTTTTGCATTAATTTAAATGGTTTCCATTATCGCCATTAAACCACCGCGCCGCGTCGGGTCGGGCCGGGCCGAGCCGGGCTGGGCGGCAGTGAACACGTCGAGCGAAATAATCCGAAAATTATGGGAACGATTTTTGATGCGGCGGTATATGCACATATAGCGAACGTAAATACAAACCGGTGTGGCGCGCGGCGCGTTGCGGCGCCTCGCTCGCCGCGTATAGAACGTGACGGGAGCCTCGCAGGATGCACAAATTGGTTATCAAAGGATATTACCGTGTGCTGCATCACCGATACACACTTGATTTGATGTGTTGACGTTGCCACGGTCGCTCGATACCTACGGTCCGCCCGTTCACCGCCGAGTGGAAGAGAAAATATTTGCACGCACTTCGGCTATATCGGATTTTCCACTTGCGACCTGACTTTTTATTCTTTCCTTCGCGTATCCCGCCAGCTTTTTCCCTTCTCTTTTTATTAAAAGCCCGGAGCCTCGACCCCGGTGCGGCGGTGGTCAATCCTGTTTCTGCTTCGATCTACACACCCTCCTCTCGCATCGAACACACCCCCGCTTCTCTCATCCTCATCCTCATCCTCATCCCCCTCCTCCTCTGTCCTTTTTTATTCGCACCGCCGCGAATTTCCTGTGTGCGTTCACTTTCAAGTGTGATTTTATTTAACGCTGCCGGGATCCGCTCGTACGACTTTTTTCCTGCTATCGGCGAACGTGTCGCGACACCGTGTGCTCTGCGTTATTGTTTCCAAAGCGGCGATCAACCCTTTTGTTTCTCTTCTTCTTTTTTCTTTGTTTTACACGAACCTCGATTAATCGCCGCTTTTGCATCTTTGCTATTTCGCACGCCGATTCACGTTGGAATCGTATCCGCTTTTTTATTTCTTCGCGCAGGAAATTCTGCTGTTCAACTCGTCGACGCACCAATTAAATATTCAAAAGCGGTCGTTTCTTCACCAATTTCATTATTATCTATGCAGGTCTCGCGAGTTAACTCGGACGCGCGGAGAAAAATCGATTTCTCGAATCCGACTCAACTCGGAGGAGTATCCATTTTTATTTTCGTATCGAAAAGTATTTTTAAAGAATCCAAGGTGTTGTAATCGTTTGTGATTTCATGCGACGAGGGACTGCATGACATTTTTCTCGAATGTTTTTGACGCGCGCGGGTTTTGAAATTCCGGCGAAATTGCAAGGAATGGACGAGCGCGCATTAAACCCGGCCGGGGCTGCGATACACGGACGCGTGAAGCAGATCGTGACATTATACAGGGCAATAATCAATGATCAGGCTAATTGAGTGGGATTGATCGCATCGATGATAACTGTAGGTGGTTGTGCCACGTCCTGTTCTGGTTGTGCACGGCTATTGGATCGTGATGCATGTCCCTTTAGTCCGCACGTCATTTGGCAAAGTTATTGCAACATCCTCGATGACGCGGCTTATTCCGTCAGGAGCCTCGTCGCGCGTTCCGCTATTCAGCTTTCATGCGGATCCTCTGTGAAACACCCTGCAGAAAATACCTTCGCGATGTGGCAACCTCGAAATTCTATAAAAACATTTAAACAAGAACGAAGCTATTTAATTTGCTACAGAAAAATACATTTACAAATAAATAATTCCTTTCCCAAGAATGGCGATTTAAAATGTTAAAAGGAACCTGAGATTATTTTTACAAGGGCATTGAACCATCGGTCAAATGATCGGTTTCAGATTTTTTTTTTCACAATTATTATTAGATTAATTAAATAGATATATTTAAATGGAACGTCATACAAACGCCGAGAAACAGTTACTTTCCTCTTTCGTTCCCAGTGGCTGTTAAAGGCAATTTGAATAGTGCTGCGGGAAAAATTGAATTCGACTGCTTCAAAAGACTGAAAATACGATGTTCGCCGTCTAAAGCTCCTGGATATCAATATCAAAGTATTCTTAAATACTGGATTCCTAAAACTTTGATGGGCGAAAGCTTTCACAATCTGAAATTTCCGAATCTCCAAATCTAAATATTTAACAAACTCAAAGATTCAAGGCTCCAAATATTCAGGAAGTTAAAGACTCAAAAAGTCAAGAATTCGACGATTAAAGGCTTCAAAAATTCAAAAATTCAAATATTCAAATATTCAAACAATTCAAAGATTCAAAGATTCAAAAATTCAAACATTCAAAGATTCAAAAATTCAAATATTCAAAAATTCGAACATACATAGATTCAAAAATTCAAATATTCAAAAATTCAAAGATTTAACAATTCAAAGATTCAACAATTCGTAGATCCAAAGATTCAAAGATTTAAAAACTCCAACATTCAAAGATTTAAAAATCAAAGCTCAAATAAATTTAATATTGTTATTTTTATAAGGCAACAAGCACCGGCTACTTTTAACAGCTACCACTGCCGTTCGCATGATTTTATATTTTTCATGTTGCAATTAGTACATTATTATATTTTGTTGTAATATATAAATATTGCATCATATTTGCATTATTGAAATAACAAAGTTGCTCACACGAAAACTGATTCGACAACTTTTTTTATCCAAGCACATACTGAAACAAAAATTTCACAAAATCTAAATAAATGGAGCCTCGTCATTTTTATAAGCTGAAACATTTTAATTACTTTTAATGCTCGCTAGATTTAGTGTTGAAGCTCGATTAAGATCGATTAAAATGTTTTACCAAAGATGAGAAAACTATCTAGTTAGATTGTGTACAATTTTCATCATTGTACGCGCTGGAATAAAACAATTTATCGAAGCATATAATGGGAATATATAAATAAAAAAATATAAAGAAACCGATCATTTGACCGGCAGTTTAAGTGTTGAAAAGCGGCCAGAAGTAAAATTACTGAAAAAAGAAGAAGACGCAAGCAGCGGTAATGAGTACCGTATTACCAATTTCCTCTGTCGCGCACGAATCCGAGAAGCCACCGGATGGCCGAGATCAAGAGACAACGGAAGGCGACAGAGCGCAGGTTACTCGAGTCTCTTTGGTTCCTCGTTAGAATGGAAACGAAAGACGAGATCCGTTCCGTGCGGAGAGTATCTATGGTTTTCCATGGCGTTCGCGTCGTCGCTGTCCGAAGTAAGACAATCCCGCGTGACAGCTCTCTCTCTCTCTTTCTCTCTGCCAAGAAGGAAAAGGTAAACAAGCAGAAACGTTGGCGACTCGTCGCGTCGGTTCAGGACTGTGCGAGAGAGGAGGGGAGGGGCGGGGGGCGGTGCGTAAACAAGAGATCACTGGTAACCGATATCCAGGTGTACACGCGACTCGCACAGGTCGATCTGGCTGCCAGAGGAATCACGGATTGCTAGCCCGTTTGTCCCGTTCTCGTTCCGTCTCTTCTTCCTGCTCCTTTTACTCTGCCCGCTGACGGGCACGCGAATTCTTGCTCGACTTACCGGATTTCTTCGCCTCCCACATCCTGCTCTCGTGTTCCACGGCGATCTTAATTGCGCGAGGATCGGATGTGCGCTCGGTCGAGCGCAATGTCGATCGCGGTTCATCGACTTTGCGCCACGAGACCGTGCGATGCTGTTATTCTCTTCCGGCAATCGATAGGGAAATTTTTTGAAAATATTTTCTTCCGGCTCGTATTTTTTACGAAGAGGCTGTCGCGGAGTAACAAGGCGCAGATCGTGTTTTGGAGATATTCTTGGGTCCGGCTAAGTGTAGGATAGATGACAGAGTCAGTATTTTCGTCGGGAAAGTGGCACTGCTCTTCGGGGCTAGGCCCCGGAGCGCGTCAATCACCGAAGATCGATCTACGTCGTTACGCCGGCAGAATGACGGATCATTATTGGCATCACGGATGGCCTGTCGCAAGGTTTCGTCGATCGATGCTCCGTGTCACTGGCCACCGCTGGAATTAATGTCTGGTCAGATGCCGTCTCGCAAACAATCGCTGTGCGAATGCTTCCGTGTTAAAAGCCTAATTGCTTTCGAATCCGTGCGTCAATTCCCGTGCGACAACGATCGTCGTCGAAGTATCGAATCCGTGTTCCTCCGTTGAACAAAATCGCGATCGTACAACAAAAGAGGAAAGTTCTATAGAAACTGTTCTGAGAAATCTGAAAATTGGACGAAACAAAACTCAGGTGATAGAAAAAATTCTTTCCTAAGTGAGACCGCTATCGGAACTTCCAATTCCTGAAGGAGCCGTATTGACGCTAAAACAATTTTTATTAAACTTAGCAACATTTCTGTTTGTCAAAGGAGCTAGATTCAGATAGAGTTCTTTTCTAAATGATAGTGTTAGGTATACCAGAGGATTCTAACTCTTAAAGGAACCTGGTCGACGATCAGATCGCGGCCCGACCCGACCCGACGCGACCCGACGCGCTCGCCTGGTAATCGGATTGTCCTGTACCCGGGGTAAAGTCGAGTCGGAGATCCATGCGTGCACAGGGAGCAAGCACAGTGGCCGCAGATAATGACGCGATATTATGCATAGGATATTCGGCGCACATCCGCGGCCGTATTCTCCGCGTTGATTTATCGTTGTCTTCATTATTAGGAATGCACGTACGCAGGCTGGCCATTATGCGAGCGAGGGAGTCGCTCCGAGAGACCTGACGGACGGTCTAGCCTCGGACTCTGCTACAATACAATGTACGCATATACGAGCGGCATACGAGAGGGAACATTGAGACACACCTACGTCAGGCCAGATATAGATAGACAATTAGCTACCGTCACCGTCTATAATTCTGTTAGATTAGTAGCCCCGGTGTCCTGCAGGAATACGCTCCTCCGCGCGAGGTCCGCGCGTCGTTGTTCCCATGGACTCGGGAATCTTGATGCTGAATCGCTTAATGGAGGATCAACGTGATAGAAAATACCTTTGCAAACCTCTTCGTTCTACGCTGGAATTGTCTTCCCCATCGTACTCTTGTCCATGCAAATTAACTCTTCTCATTGCTGTGTTATTCCGTTCTCGTGTTTTGCCAATACCAAAGGGTTCAATAGCTCGAGAAAAAATCGAGAACCAGAATGCTCAGAAAAATCTTATTGTTCGATTATCTGTAAAAAAAATGGGAAGCCCAGATTTTTACTGCGGAATCGTATAATCGTAGAGAACTTAGAAAAATCGCCAAGAATCCAGAAGCGGAGCGAAGATTGGCGTGTAAAAATTCGACGTTGACCGCAGGAATTCTTGGGAAGACGTCTCGGAGTGCGGCGTGGGGCGGCGTGATGGAAGGGCGGCGTACGCGACGAAGCAAAACCGAAATCGCGTGTCCCCGCGCCCTCGTCCCGAATGTTTTCCTTCCGTTTCTCTTTGTCCCACGCGAAAACGGAACGGGTAGGAAAGGAGCTCGGCCGAGGGCAAGCGATGGGGTGGACAGCGATAAAATATTCAGGGACGCACGGGGGTAATATTTTACGTAGGAAATCGGTCGGTTGATTTTTATAATACTGGTCAAATATAGCCAGGGGAGAGAACTCGGCAAGTACGGCCGCGCCGGGGGCCCTCCATTCGTGTCTACCGTCGCACAAAGGGCCACGGCATAACAAATAGATGTATAAAGGGTCAATAAAGCCCGGCTCGTAGGAGGAGGAACCGAGCGCCAAAGGGGGGTGAAGAAGGCAGCAAGAGGTGGAGGGCCTCCAGAGGCAACGACGGGGAATAAATCCTGAACTCGTGCGTCCGCTCTCTTCGCCTCGCAGCAGGACGCGAAAAATTAAGGGTTGACGACACGGGCCTCGAAAAACTCCGAGAATACCACCCCTCTCTGTCTGGACATATCGATATCCGAACGGATCGCGGTCGATCCTCGACGTCCATTATTCGTAGACCGAAATTTTCTTATGTCTCTTCGACTTTGCGAATCCAATGTTTCTGCAAAATTAAAGTGGATCCACTGGATCGTCTCGGCCGATCATCGCTGGCCGCATCTACTTGCCACTAAAAACGTGCTCCAGAAGCATACGGTTCAGCATTCCGGACGGACGTTTAGGGGATTCACTTACTTTCGAGCCGCAGGACAATTTCGAACGGCGTCATGTTACCGCTTCCGTTTCTGTGTATCGAGAGGTTTTTGTATTTTTTTTATTCGAGACTCACGGTTCCGGTCTCACGGGATACACAACCAACCCCCGTTTTTCTCGCCATCCAATCTCGATGCCGGGACAAAATCTGCACGCTACATCACGTTTATGGACCGCCAGAGGTGCCTTGTCTCGACGCGTCTATATAGGCCACCATCTCCGGGTCATTTTACGTCCTTTAAAACGGAGTATCCATATTTCTCCTTCTCGTATTCGTATTCGCGGAATTGGTCTTCCGGGGTCTTTGCCGGGTAGGGTGTTCGCGGCTAGAGAAGGAGAAACGAACTCGAACGGGAACGTCGCGGCGTTTTGCTTTCTCTGTCCCTGTTTTCCCACTTTGCCGTCCCCCATGGCGGAACAGTCTTCCTCCCCTATGAAAAAAAAGCTAAAGTCGGCGTGGAAAAGCGAAGCCACCCCCCCCGGTCCAATAAAACTGGTCGGGGGATGGCGCATTCACTCGATAAAAAGCCACTTGCTGGCTATCCGTTGCCGACGGCTAACCGCTGCCGGGAAATATATACGTCTTGTTAGCCTCGCATGGGAACCCACGGGGGGGCCCGAAGCGGGAAATCTGACTTCCATACACCCCCGTGATTAGAACCCCACTTTGCCGAAATCCCGGAAACCTGGACAATTTTCTTCCCGGAATCTCTGCCACTTCAAATATTATTTTTTTTACGGAACAACAATTCCCAAGCTCGACATAGATTTCCCGAAAATATCTGACCGAACGGAGGATAACCTTAATAATTCTAGAAAAATAATTCAACGCTAATTAAGGTACCCGTCCGCGTCGTCCGATAGAAATCACAGCGATATTTCAACGGAAAACCCGGAACCGCGCGATCCGCTCCGAAAACACGTTCGACGAAAAAGCCCGGGCTCGCCTAAGACCTATTGCGCTCGTCGATCAGCATTTCGACACGGACATTGCGGCGCGCGGGTTTCCAGACAGAAATCATTAAGCCGGCCGCATTGCAGAAAAAATGTCGTTGCCGGTTTCAACGAGGCACATGTATCTTCATATTCGAAGGATGAAGCGTGTGCTGGCGCGGCGTTGCGTCGCGTTGCGTCGCGTTGCGTTGTCGACCCCTGCCCCGGCTCCGGCCCCGAAGCGATACGGTTTTTCCCCCGGTCCGAAAATATTTATAGAGGGAATCAATATCGTAGTTTGCCGGGGCCACCCGTGAAAAATCAAGATGAATAGTCCGGGGCAGGAAGCGGGACGCGATCGCGGGTTTGACCGTCACCGCGCACTTTCCGCCAATTCGGCCCGGCAATATGCAATAATATTAAAATTAATGGCACCGGCCTTCGTAAAAACACGCGCGGACGCGTCGCGTCGCGTCGCTTCGGCTTTCTCCCACCCTCTGTATCCTCCAGAGAAAAACAATAAAGAAACGACAAAATCGAATTTTCGTAATACGCTTGTACGATTCCGTAACGAATTAAATATAAATTTTTCTCGTAACTGCATTATCAAGAGAGAGAGAGAGAGAGAGAGAGTTGTGTACTGTGTAAAATATTCTATGAAAATAAATCATCGATGAAATTTAAAAATCCAAATGTCCGAAGAACTTCAGCTTCTACGACGCAACGAATTTCTGGCAAGATTGGGCGACACGTTTATACGAACATCGTGGAATGAAATTTGTCGCCGGACCGACGAGAATGACGAAAAAAATGGCTCGTTTTATATAAAATCCGGAGGATCCAGTACGAAAACGAAGAACGGGGTCGGCATTGTTCGTCGAAGCGGCCACGAAGGGTTAAAAGAGCTCAGGCCGCGGGATGAATTCATTAAAACTCAATTTCCATGTGGGCCGGGATGAATCCCCGAAGAAGACCGAAGGATCCGCTTGGCTCCACGAGCAATATAGAGACACGGTATGAGCGCGTGTGTATGTGTGTGCGCTTGCTCGCGCAAGCTGGCCAACGAGAATGGCCATATCGATGTAATATTTAGAAACGAATCGGTGGCAAGTCGCGGCGCGAAAGGGCTCCGAGCCGGTCCAGTCCGGTTCAACCTCGAACTCCATCCGCGGAAATCTCATTGGCCCAAATGGCGCATCAACATCTATTATTTACCGGGTTCAGAATATTAACGATACAGTTACCGTATTCCAGAAGCTAAATTAGCGGAGATTATTACGAGTGGGCACTCGCGGTGCTATCGCACTCTCGATTCCGCCACCGCGAGCCTTTCTCGCCTTCCAACCCCGCCTCTCTCGCGCTGCGTTTTTCGGTTTGCCGTGGACCCAACAATGCCACGGACTGTATTACACTTTCGCGACAACAGCGATTCAATTCGGAATATGCGCTTTCCCAGATAACTCTGAGGGAAAGTTATAAATATTTCTTGTACACGCGTTAATTTTTCTAAGGTCGCTGATACATTAACAATTAACACCGCCCCGGAAAGAAGAGTAGCTATGCAAATGGAGGAAATCTAGAAAAATTCAATATCGTTTTAAGGGCGAGTAGGATCACTGTAGAATAAAAGGCTGGAAAGTATAAAGTAGACATCATCCTAATCGAAGGGAAACGTATCGTGCCTTCTGAAATGAATTTAACACCGCCCCGGAAGAAGAGTAGCTATGCAAATTGAGGTCTGCGAAGGTACTGTATTATTTGTAGAACGGGTAGAATCACGATGGTACGGGGGAAAAAAAGGGTAGAAAGTAGATATTTCCTTAATCGACCAGGCATCATCGTGCCAATAAACGTCCCATTTGCTCACCGTTCGCCAGAACAGTACTCTTCGGAAAATTGCACTGCTTCGAGCTGATCCCCCGAGAGATTCAGTGTACATCGCAGAGAGAAATATTTTGCCTGACCAAAGAGGTAACCCGTGTCTCTATCTCGTCCCTGGAACCCTTTTCCCCGCCCCTTTTCTCTCTCTCCTCCTCCAGCCAGCGGCTCGGTCGTCCCTCCTCGCATTTATGCTTACGTGCCTCGTCCAGCTCGCGACGTATCCCTGAATTATTGAACGACACGGGGATCAACCGCGGATCTCGAAACAAGCCTCTCTTTCTCTCTGCCCGCTATGTTCTCTCTTTCCTCTGTCCGAGGCAACGCCTCTGCCGGTTAGAAACAGAAATTTTCTCCGTAACAACGGCGGTGACCATTGATTCCGAAACGAGCCCGTGCCTCGCTCCCAACTCCCTCGTTCGTATTGTCCGTCCATTAACACCGGCGCGCAAAAATTATTATAGAAGTGCGGAATTTAGACTTACGGTCATTTGCTAGAATATTCGGACGCTAACGGAAAGACTATAACTTTCTGACGATGAACACGACTCGGATGTTTTTCGGAAGTTTATCCGCCGATGACGACTGATATCGTGAAAAAGAAAATTGTATAAAATAACTTTATAAAAATCGTGAACAAATCCAATTTTCACGACGTTTAAACGTTGACCGATTTTGACGACGAATCCAACGCCGGACGAGAAGCGTTCGGCAAAAATGTGGGCGAACACGTTCTGAAACGGTCGGAGAACGGCGAGAGCAGCGTGCCAGCGCAGTGGAAATTTCGAGAGGAATCGGTATCTTTAGCGGGGTAGGTGGCCTAAACGCGAGAGTGAAACATTTTACGGACGCCATCCCCTATCCGGGCGACTTTGGACAACCCCTACGTAGCATCCCTTGCCTGGCATACAAATTCAATAAGCGATAATCAATGCCAGGGCCCCGGGAGCATAGTCGGCCGAGCAAAAGTCGTTCAAACAGTCAATCAAAAGCCTTCACCTCCTACCTATTTTTTTTCCTCTCCCGTTCCACCGTTGGGCTCCTCTCTTTTACCGGTGCTTCCCGGGGCTCGACGCCGCTGACGCGACGCCGACCGACGCCGTTGCATCCGTCGTTTCTCTCTATCTCTCTCTCTAGCTTTTTTTTTCGCCCTCTCGTTGCCGTTGGTTCCACCGTCTCTGTTTGACGTGACCGGTGTCAAAGAACGACAGAACAGTAACACGCTCTCCTCTACCGATGAGAAAAAAAGTAGTGGTAGTAGGTGGAGGGCAGATCGTTCGCCTGGCCGGATTTCACCGCGTGAAACCGTAGAATCACGGGGTCGTCGTTTCCTCGTACCTGGATCTTCTCTGCTGCATCCGACGTGTAAACAAATTGACGCGTGCGCCACTACTTCGGATCCCGTTCGGCCATTTACATTGAGATTCCCGTCGAGATTCCTCCTTTTTCCTTTTTATTTATTTTTCACCTCGACTTTCGATTCCTCGCTTTTTCGACGCCACTAAAGCCGATGGACCCGCCCGGCTCTCCCTCGGCGCGGCTCCTAACCGATGCTTATCGCCTTATACCCGGTCCGCCGAGAGATTAGAACCCCCGAACACGGTAATGATAGACTCTCCGCGCACCTGTGCTTCACCAATTTTCGCTCTTCGGAAGACCCTCGCTGGACAGAATTTTTGGAGAAGTTTTATTTTTCATTTTAAGAAACGTTGTCCCGTCTTTTCTGCGCTCGATTAACAGTTCAATCGATTAGCAACAGGATTCGCTACGTCGATCGTCCTCGTCTCTGAAATCCGGATCGAGAAACGGTACCGATCTACGAGGAGACACGGATGAATTTGACAACCTTCGCAAACAAAATTTTCGCGAGGAAAGAACGATCCAAGTGTGCGCGCGTCTGAAGACCTCGGGGGTCTGGTAATAAAGGGAGACATGCGGGTCGTGCGCAAATTAACCCGGGTAATGAAAACACAATGAAATTATAATAAACCAATTGCCAGGTTGATTCGCGGCCCGGGAAGGAGGCCATTCAATAATAAAACACGTACCTACCTACGGTTCGCGTTCGCGCTCTCGCGTTCAACGTTCGCGGTCCACACACACACACCTCTCGGTCCTCCTCATCCTCTACCCGAACCACGTTTGTGTACGTTCGTCCGTGTCTGAATGCATCTAGAAGAACGTTCTCTCTCTCTTGGTGGCCAGGGGTTCTCTCCGGATACGTGCATATATGTGTACACGTGTGTGTCTGCAAGAGAATTAATTTCTCGAGAGCCTTTATGCTCTCTGACTGACCAAACTACGGGGTTTCTACGGTTCGTCCACACCTGCAGGACGTTCCACGCGCGCCCGTGTGAACCGACGAGCACATACACGCACAGCACACCGGTGCCACGCATAACACGCACGCATACCTTGAGGAACCGCCCCGACGACGGCGGCGGCGGCGGTGCCGGCGGTGGCGTACCGTTGCGAAAATACGGCTACGGCCACGTGGGCGGGGTATATACGCGCGGACTCCTACCTGCCCGCCGGAAGATTATTACAACGAGCGAAATTTCAAAATACACTTATGGCAAGTGTGCACCAGGGGAACCGTATAACACAATGATCAAACACGTCGAGGGTTCGGACCGTACCGGGTCCCGGTGCACTCGACCGACGCCGAGGCACCGATCCCACGACCCAATTGCATCGGTACGTATTAATATTTTCAATGGTCGTTACATACCCGTCCCACCTTAAATTAATAATCGTTTCCCGTCTACCGTGGTATTACCGCCACTATACCTACAATTACCGTAATTAACTTCGGAGTTTTTTTTTTCAATGGATCCGCGATAGAACACGATTATTAAGCGAGGGGATAGCCTCTATACGTGTATCGAATCACTGTGGAATCAATGCCGGTCTTCCCGTGGTTTTTGCTGCGATACGGTTCGAGAAATATCGCGATTACTTTTATGATTTGTCGCTGATAGCTTCGCGAATTATTTAGAGAAAAGTGACAAGTGGAGAAATTATGGGACGATGAAAATGTCTATGGTTAAAGCGACAATGTAGAACTTATATCGGACGAATTAGGATAAGATGCGTGATAATAATTCACTAGTCGTTTTGCGATACACGAGACCGACGTCCAAGTTCTACTTTGCCGGAAAACAGCACGAATTATAATTTAAATGAACAACATACTATAATGATATTTATTCGGAGAAGCACAATCGAAAGAAACAGCTGAGGGTTTGGTAAAATTTCTCGAAGGATAGAGAAGCGGTCGATGCAAAATTTCGCCGTCGCGAAAATTCGTTTCGCGCAGCGTCAGGGGTGGGTTTCTGCCCGCGGAGGGTGTTATGGGGGTGGGTGCGGGTTGGAGGGAGGTGGCGGGGGTTGGATCGCGGGGGCCGGGGATCTTTGTTGCGGTCGGACGTGGTCAGAGACGAGGAAGGCGGCGGAAAAGGGGATATGTTTTCGCAAATGTAGGTGCGGTTCTCAAGCCGCCCCTTATGAAATTATTTCGTCCCTCCCCGAGGGGGTGGGTCCGGAGAGCCGCGCGGTGCTGCGGCCGCCCGCGTTGGGAAAATAGCAGCGGGGCTGCAAGAATTATTAGAAAAATTAATTATTTTCCCAGTCTCTTAATTAATTTTACAATTGCCCCTATGTCTCTCTTGCCGCTCTGTTATCGCGCGGTCTTCTCCCGCGGATGTTCGAGGGAAAGGAAACAACGAGAGAGGATTGCGAAACGAGAGAGAACAGAAGAATGGAAGGAGATAGAGAGCGAGAAACTTTCATGGTTACCTCTCCCCTTGTTTCTCGTCTTTGCGTTTCTGGAGATTCCGGAATTACTGAAAAACTGCCTTTATTAATTATCACGGTGCTCCTTTCGCTTGGGATTGTTTTTTTTGTCTTTACGTTTCGCTCGTACCTTTTTTTATGTCACATAGAAATGAAGTTTTATAATAATCCGAACAATATTTTGAATAATGTTATAGGCAGTTTTCGCGGCGACGATTGCAGCTAACAATTTGTGTTCCTCTGTCGCAGGTAATCCAGAAAGAAGCAAAGGGGATGAACAGTGGTTCACACTTGATCCAAGGGTCCCGGATAGCCAGCCCGTCCTTCTTGTAAGTATGTCCTTTCAATGGACTCTCACCGGGTCAATCTGCGATTGATATAAAAGAGTTCGGTAGCCGCGCCATGGCTCCCGAATCCCCTGGAAAACCTGCTAAATCACCGAGGGTAAACCGGGCTCAAGATTTGTGTGCCTGTAACCTGAACCCCGATGTATCGCGAACGATTGGGCGGGATAGAAGGGACGGTGGTCACCCCCTTCCTTCGACCGATATCTTTTTTCCCAATCGAGTTTCCCCGTTTCACGCAATTTCGCTATCAAATCGCTCTTAGGCTGGTGAAACAATTTTCCGACGAGTTCGTAGGTCCTTTCAATTCCGTATAGTTAATCGCGAAAACCTTCAAAATTAATACCAAGCATTCGTTAAAGAATTCTTCACCCTCTATTCCAGCCTCACCAATCTCGGAGGGTCCACTTAAAGAAAAAATAAAAAGAGGAGAGCAGTTTTGGTATAGCACAGCTTCGACAGGTCCTCAACTCTTGCATTACATTTTTCCATTCGACTTTTCATCCCCTGGCGCAAGTCACACCCTCGACCGAATTACCGCGAGCCGCAGCGAAATTCACAGCTCGCGCTTCGGAATTAAAGTAAACGGGATCGATCCAACGGAACGAAACGGAACGAAACACGTCGTTGGTATCCCCTAAATCATCGATCGAGGAGTTCGCCGTTCGGGGGTTTCTGCGGGGCTAAAAACCCATGGAAGCGGAAAGGGCTTCGCGGTTCCGCGGCCAAAGATTATCCCCTGACTGCCGTCTATTACGCATTTGCCTTGGTCTAAAAAGCCAGGTAATCCCTCGTCGTCTGGAACGAATTTATCGGGGTACTTCGAGGGCGTAGCAGAGCCAAAAGGGTGAGGGGAACGGGGAATGGGGGATGGTGGGAGGGGGGCTGTAGGTGGAACGAGAAACGCCAAAGATTTGCTTTTCCGATTGAACTTGCCAGCGTTTCGTCGCGCAAAAGAGACAGGGAACTCGCAGAAAGAGCCGGACGATCGACGGCAAAGCTTGGCTGGAAGGTAAAGCGTCTTTCGACGCCCGAACGATCAAAGTCGGAGGAATCTCGTAATCACCAAAGGATGCTCCTTTATGGATTTCTTATTTGGATTCAATTTAGAGTCATCGGGCCGCGTGATTCGCCCGGACGAATTGGCATTATCGCGAACAATCGGCTGCCTCGATCATCCGATCCAGCAAACCGCAGCTAATTAGAAAAAGATTCGCCGAATCTTCCGATCTGTTGTTCCCTTGCGTGTTTAACTTGTTCGGAGACCGCTAGATTTTTATTATCGAACTAGATTTTTAATTGGACGACTTTTAATTCGAGTAACATATTCGCTCGCGTGAAAATATTTACCACTGGTAAGAACATTTAGCAGGACAAGGAAGAAAAACTCTTTGGGGTCCGCGCGAGGCGAATGTGAGATAGGGGTAGTTTCGGAGGGCAGACGCGGAGAACATCGTACGTTCGCTGAACTGTAACGGTGTCGTTTTGCATCTGGAAACTTCATTGGAGCTCGTAACGATCCGGCGTCCTATTCGACTGGGGTTCCGCAGCGATCAGAGACAATGGGGTCATCGAAACGTTAAGCAATCACATTCCTATACGAAGGGACAGGTACATATAAAGTTTTATGCAGACGCGAGAGGAGCACGGGGTTAGAAAAGGCAAGGAAACGCACGGAACATTGTCGCACATATTCCTAGAATGTATTCATCGAAAGAGAGATAGAGAGAGATAGTAGGGGGGTTCAAGGGGCGGTATAAGAGGAAGAGAGAGAGTCGATGCAAGTTATCCAGTGGGATGGTCTTCTACGGCGCAGGGTAATATCCACGTGGCGCCATATTGCTGATTAACATATGCATCCAATACTCCCCGGTTTACTCGAATGCAAACACGTCAGACCGGCAGCTATCTCTCCTCGTAACGTTGTATAAAGCTCCGATTCAAACGGCATATTAAAGGTCGACTTATCCGGCCGTGAAGCGTTCCGCGAACTATCGTCCCCTAAGGCGAGAGAGCCCGGCACCCGGAATCACTCGCCATAAACGATAGATAAGGTCCAGACTTGGCCAAGTGTCGGATGCCCGAATTGATGGCTGTTATTACACCGGCAGCAATACCACCCACGTTACCCTCTCTTTATCGCGTCTTTCGAAAAATGACCAACCCCTAGCCGTCTCTCGATTGCTAACCCCTTGGCACTAGTATTTATTTTGCGGTTTCAGCCGAAACTCAATCCTTCAGCCGAAGCCGAGACAATTCACTCCAACGTGAATTTCATGAAACCAACGTTTAACGTTTCAGAATCGTTCGCAACCGACCATCCATTAGATCAAGTATCGTGCACGATCGGAACGGCGAAGCGTTTTCCTCGTATTAAATCTGCAGGACTTCAGAGGCGATATAGCGAGCCGGGGCGGGTTTTTTTGCGTTTAATTTGCCATCGTCGGGGTGAAATTTCTCTGAAATCCGATCCCCTCTCCTCCAATGTGTTTTTCCCGACCACCGACTCTCCCCCTCTCCTCTCTCCCTCGTTCTCTCTTCGGCCGATCCGCCTTCATAACCCGGGCGATATTGAGAGATGTACAGGGCATAACAGGTAACGAATGCGGGATATACGTCGGGGCCGGATGGATCATCCCTCGGAAAGTTTCGACTTCCGTTGAAAAGAGAGGAAAAGGATTCTCTCCGCGAGACAGCGGGTCCGCGCATCCTTTCCCCCCTTTCTAAATTTTTTGCCGGTCTGGCCGCGTCTCAATTATAGAAAGCCTTGCTTCGACTGGCACAGACGAATTCCAATTAGTCGCCGGGTGGCCCATGTCGCGGGGACCTCGTATGGGGTTTCCCGGATTCTGTACGAGTTCCTTTCATGGAGCGACTCGTTCATTTGCCTTTCGTCCATATACTCGTCTCTCTTTCACCCCATCCCCACCACGCCCCCCCGGTTTCCCTCGAGCTCGACCCTCTCTCTTCTTTTTCCCCAAACGAGTCCCTCTCGCTCGCTTTTTCCTTGAACCCGAGCTACCCTCGGGGAGTCTTCTATGCGAGGCCGGACGGCTGGATTAGTAGGGCGTCAAAGCCAGCTACGAAGTTAGTTCAAAGTGGGCGCGCGAGAACTAAATACGCGCTTCCATCTCATCGTACTCCCGCGCGGATACTTTTGCCGTGTGTTTCCCTTCCGCAGCTTCCTCCAAGACGACGAGCAGACGCTTTGCCAAAAATTGTATATCGCTTAATGCTTTCAAAGCTGCGGGCCGCTGGTTCGGCCGCGCAACACCAACAACACAGGATTGTTCTCGCGGTAACGCGTGCGTTCGTTCCGCTCTTAAATCTTCCTCGTAATCGCGCTGTAATTTTCTCGATGGAAGCCAGCACAGAATTCAATCGCGACGAAAAATATTCTGACGCAGCCTTTTTGCGTGAAGTAAATATTTCCGAGGGGTGGGGTAAGGGGCGTAAATCCGGCGATTCGTTGAAACAATTTAGTATTTAATTGCGCGAGCATAATGAGCGCCGGCGCTGGCTGGGGCCCGGTGAGCTTATTTTTCCGTGCCGCGCGGAAAATTCGTCAGCGGGCTAGTTGATTGAATTACTATGGTTTACATATGAACGGTTAATCCGCGGCGGCCGCAATGCGCCATTAAATATTTATCGGGCAAGTTAATGCAGTGATCATTTAGCGGCGTTCACGGATTCGCGCTCGGCGCGCTCGGCGCGGCGCGACGCTCGACGCTCGGCGACAGAGACAGCCTCTATACACCGTATAACTGCGCGTGCCGCGGCAATGAAATTGGAAATTGGAAGTGTACACCGCGCGGTCGAATGATATAGAAGCCATTTCTCGTGACACCTCGAAATTGGCTTCACGGTATTATTAGTTATTGCCATGCCGGCGTACACACAATTCCCGAGTCGAGAGAGCGTTCCGCCAACCCGGGGACCCCGTTTTATTCAAGAAAACCGCGGATTTCTTTATTTTTCTTCCCTCTCTCTCTCTCTCTCTCTCCCTTACTCTCTTTCTCCAGCGTTCGATCTACGATTTGTAGTTATTCACAGAGCGACGACAACTTTCCAATTTTTCAGGAATGCTCGCTCGCTTCGCGGCGAACTCTGCACGTTCACTTTCGGTTACGAAAGCCGCGAAACAGGGTGTTATTTATTCTGCTATACAGGGTGAGGCATTCAAGACGGAACACCTGAATAACTCGCTTATTTTTGATAGAGGAAAATGCCTCAGACCAAACTTATTTGGTGTCGAGGGGCTGATCGTCCGATGTTACTATTTTTTTTTTATAGGTAGAGGCGTCAAGGAGATATGAAGGTCAACTCTGTTTTTCTTTTATCAATCAATTTCTTGTAATCCAAGACACGAAAGTATTCGAAAAAATGCTTTTAGATAATCAGTTTTTCCTTGGAGTTGATCTTGAGTGTCCTTGAATGACCTTCCCTTTGTCATTGTACTCGTCTTGAATTTCTCTATCAGAATGTAAGTAAAAAGAAAACAGCTTATTTCTCGAACTGCTGTCGCTTCTCCTTTTCCCTTTGAACCTCCAGTACAGCCGAGAAAATTTGTTAACTACGCCATAGACATACCTGGGAAAACTTCTCAAGTATAAACGCAATATTTCTAGCATATCGTTTCTGTTTACAATATTAATAGAGCCCCGGGAAATATGTCCAGAAGCGTCGGAATCTCGAGGGCGCTAATTGGAAAGGGCCAGGGCTGGTCTCGGGGCATAGTTGATTTTATAGAAAACCAACAGAAACGCGCCTGATTATAACAGTTATGTGAAATATTTCTCTGTTTGCCCCGGCGATTACCTGGTCCCATCGAGAGACCGATTCCTCTCGAAAGTATGAAAAATCCCCGGCGACTTACTAACGTCTGTACAAACATCCGAACTTTTGCTTGGGCGCTTTTGATCAAACTGCCACAAAATAACGAATCAGATATGGATGGTCAATATTTAATCGCTGAAAGTATTTTTATGTTTCTGTTATTCGAAACCACCAGCGTGGGATACCGTTGGATTTTGTGCAGTTTACGGGGGGGAAAACGAGTCGGTGGAATTTAAAAAAAAAAAAAGAGAAAAGCATCGTCGCCGGAAAAGTTGAAGCTCGATCGAAGGCTGCGAGAGCGCGCCAAGACAAAGTATCTTTAATCCCGTTCAGCTGCTCAATTACGGCTCTCCCTCGAAGGCAGGGCCGCCATTATTCAGATCAAAATATATTTTCGCCGTGTTCCCGCGGCACCGGCTCACTTTCCTAAAGTTCATTTCCGCCTGCGGCTCCGAATTAGACGCTAACGAATCTTTACGTCCCACCTTTCGTCGCGCAGCCTTCTATGTCAACGCTGCCGGCAGGTTTCTAGCGTTGGGTAGCCTCTCCTCTCCTCTCCTCTTTCTCTCTCTCTCTTGCCCGCGTGAAAATGAGAAGCATTTTCGTCGCTGCCGTGAGCTCCCTCCCTCTTCTTCCACCCACCCTCCCCTACCCCGCGAACAGCTCCCCGCCCACCATCACCGGGCTACGAGTTATTGCGTTAAACCGCGTAACTAGGGGACGAACGTGTACGTAACTCGCAGCGTATTAACGCGCGACACGCGGCAGTTTCTTGCGAGAACTTTGGAATCAATCAGCGCCCGGCACGGATGCATTCGAGAGAATTAATATCAGCGTCGCGGGAGCGACATCCGCGTCGCGACGTAATCCGTTTAGCACCCGGCAAGGAGACTCGGCTGCCAGCCGGCTAGGCCGCGTAACAAAAAGAACCAGCACCGAACACGTTCCTCTCAGACGTCGACTTTTTCAAACCGATCGAACGCACAAGTCCCGAAGCTTAATTAGAATCCTCGACGTGGTCGCAGTTTGGATGCCGAGGTCTAATTCATCGAAAGACAATACGCATTCTTTGGTCTAAGGCCTCAAGATAAGGATCACCACTGTCTCCATGATTTTGATCCTCCGCGTCCATTTGGACCCAAAAAATTGGGTTCAGAGCGACACGCCACACAATTCCTGTAACGATTACTATTTAATTAGAGTTCTAGGATGGTCTCCAAGTATCTAATACGCCGCCGTTAGATATTAAATCCCGGCCAAAGGAAAAGCAAGTGTCCTCCCCTGGCAGTGTTTCATTTTTCGTGAAAGATCGACGGAATATGACAAAGGGGCTGGTTTGCTCCTATAAAAAGGCCGATATCCGTGGAGGAGAATTACGCCGGTCAATGTGTGGAAGGAGGGCAGAGAGAGGGGGAGGGATGAAAATCCTTAAAGTTCGTCTTCCAACCACTGTCTCTGTCCCCGACCTCGTCCTTTATAAGAATTTGATCCCTCGGACGGATTATATGTATCGTGGACGATGGTGTGGTAAAAGTTTTGTCCGTTTGTAACGCGTCCACCCCGTTCCGAGGATAGGACACACTTTTCCCGGGTGGCTTATCTTCCGGCAAACGCGACATATAAACATCAATTCAATGTATGAAATCTGTCAAAATGAATTTCGCCTGGGAGTTACCGGTGACCGTCATTTTTCTTCCCGGCGGCGAATACGATCTTGATGTGAAATATCGTTGTATTATTGCCGTGGCGTGTCCGGGGTCTGCGTTCCGACCGCCTGGAAAATCGACCGTCGTTTTTCGGGGATTCTTCGACCCTAATTATTCGGCCGCGTGATTTTTTTTGATACGTCAAATCGGCTCGGACGTGATCCTTCCGCTTGCTCGCTTCTCATTAGATTTTTTAGCAATTTGTAAAGTTTGTTAAATAAGGGATGATCGATTCACTTTTTTCTTGAAAATTTCTAAAAATCCTACTTAGATTTTTTCCTTTCACTCTTTTACACGGTCAAGGCCACTATATAAATTGTTAATGTTTTATTTGATCGTGTGAAAAAATTTTGTCGTTCGATGTACGTGCAACGGAGACAATTTAAATCAAGGACTGGATTCCGTGTCTTTTTTGTGGACGGGAACTGTTAAAATCGAACGACACGATTTATTCAATTAATACCGTGCTGCGAAAGGGTTAATCAAAGCTAACAGTTCGAACGACTCGAAAGTATTTGTGGCAGAGGGAACCCGTTGATCGCGATCATGCAACGCGAGTGAAATGTTTTATTGGTACGATAGCGATACACCTTTACGGTCACTCGAAGGCAATAACCAATTAACGTATCAATAAAACCAATTAGAGGCGGCCTTCTAACGCGACTCGTGAGAACTCGGGATTGAACCTGCTTTATAAATTTATTTCTCGCTTGATCTCGCCGAATTATTCCTCCCGTTGCGTTCACCTGACAAATAATATAATGCACAATTGTTTATTCCACTCAGTCGTCCCTTAATAAATCTATATCAATGAATTTCTAGACATCGTAAATTAAAAGAGCATTAATCATTTCGCAACGCCATTGAAAATAATTACACTGTTTTCAAATACAATTCAGAATTAAAAAAATTTTTTTTGTCGCTTACATCCATGGTCTTTAAATAGAGCATTTCAGAACCATTCTGTCTCAATAATTTTTTTAGCGATCGACAGAGTGCGCTGAATATTTTGTAAAAAATTGAGAACGTGGTTCCCGAAGCGGTCTACAACGTGGAATTTATTTTCTACGTGTAAAAACTTTCACAGTAGAATTTCGATTCGTCGAATGTCCCGCGGATCCTGTGATGGCGCCAGTAAATCGCGATTTAAAACCGGCTCGCGCTGTCTCGAGCCGATTAATCACTCAATGACTGACCCGACCGAACATCCGTCACTATTTCGACGTCGAGGCGAATTTTTCTGCTCGGACGGTAGGATCATGAACCGCGGAAGAGTGACGATCGCATCGAAACGCATCGAAACTGAGACGACCGGCTATTACTCAGCCACGCCGTCCACCAATTAAATGTAAATGTTTGTTTATGTGTTTGTCCGACGCCGGGGACGTTTATCGATGGTCGGACGTCACGTTACACGATTGGCGGCGGCGTTGTAAATCCTGGAAATGAAATTACACCGTGAAAAACCGGCTGCGAGACTTCGAATTCTAATCCATTCTCGAATTTCTCTCTCTCTCTCTCAATTTTGTTGAAATTCATTCAGTTTCCGTTACTGACACGATCCTGAAATTCTACGGAATTTTGTTCGGTAGTTTTTACAGCAGGATAAACGCTAGAATTGTTACAATAATACAACTAATTATTACAATAAAACGAATTCATTGTGTTTCCGCTACGATTCTAAAATACAGGCTGCGCGTTTAATAATTTCGACAGCGGGTTGAACATTAGAATTTCGAGAATTAAACTTAATCAATGACGGAATCGCTGTTGCGTTCCCTTTTGTAAATTAATGCAGTAAAATATCCATATAGGATTATAACAGAACGTGAACATGAACGGATGGAAAAATTGCGGAAAAATCCGTAATCCGTTATGGATATCCAATTGTATTTTTGATGTAATTGTCGAAACAATTTCATTAGCGAGACGTTAAGAAACTCAATTTAATTTCCGGGACAGGCCGATAATGATCGCGCGCCGCAGGAATATTCCCTTTCGGAAGGGCGGCCGCAATGTTCGAAAATTTGCGAACAAACCGAAATATATCGAATAATCGTGGCGCAGTGACATTAACGTTTATACACCGTGAATAGTCGTTCTAATTGGACCGCCATTCCCGTAAACAGATTACATTGAAATTGTTTTCCAGTCGCGCCGGGGAAATCCCGGGGCGAGCGAGCGCATATTTTCCAAAATAGGATCACATCCGTGCGAGTAATTCGCCATTTTACGGTGTCCGCGGTGAACGTTGGAATTTTTTCCTAAATCCGACGCAATCGCCGTTTAATCCGCCATTAGAGACAGAAAGACGGTTCAATTTAATTTATTAGTCAGCGTCCGTTACCGATGATAATTTTTCAGAAAGTTTTTCATGACAATTTAATAAATAAAGGAGTCGTACTGCTCGAATGACAAGTACAATGTTAGCGATACTAATTGTCTCTGCGAGTTGGCTCCGACCTTAATGAAAGGGGCGGTAGGGAGGAGAGGGAATCCCGCGAATTAGAGGACAATTTTAAACGGTGGCTGACTTGACCTCGAAAGATCAAAGGATCAATGGGGCGAGCCAGCATAATGGGCCACGGGGTAATCGCGGAACCCTCGAAGTAGGTCGACGGCGATGGGTCTCGAATAGTGGTTCCAGGCATCGGAAGGTAATTAGATCAAGGACCAATAAGATGGACCGCGATTTATGTAGTGTTAAACGCGCGGTCAACTGCGCCGCACGACCCTTAGCTGTGCCTGGATCTTTGCTTAATTGGAAAGCCGGGGAGTTTCCGAACAGTTTAACTGACCTTCGGCGTTATCGTCTAGCCATCGTAACGGCGCGGCGGATGTGTCCACCCTCGAGTATCGCTTCGCTAAACTGGGTAGCGTTTCTCCTCGAATTGATCGTTGCGAATGTTCTACCTTGCGCGATCTTCCTCCAAATAAATTCTGTCCGTACATTCGAACCGTTCAACCGACCAAGATAAATAAAACAAAAATAACAAATAGGAAATAGTCAACAACCATTGCCTCGCTGAAAACACCGGTTCTCGTTCGATCACCGAAGTAAAGGGGCGTAGGGCGGGAGACGCACTAGGATGGGTGACCGCTCGGTAAAAATCCGGGAAGTGGCCCTCTGGGTGCGTTTCACGTGTTGTTGGCAAAATAGGTGGTTCGGAACCCAGCTTAATAAAAAGTAGGTCGCGCTTGAAATTAGGCGATAGTGAGGATTGGTGGAATGGATTTGAAACCCTGAGGGGACCAAATATCATTACATACATAATAAATAGGAAATAATTTTACAGAAACGGGGAAGGCAGCGGTGTTATTGAATCGAGAAGCAGATTAAAGATAATAAAGCACTTAGCAGCTGCTTCGTAATCCAGTGTCCCGGCTCGAAAGCGTTTCCACGAGGAGTGTTCCGAAGATAGTAACTCGCGATCAGGTGGCCGGAAGCCTATACATATACCGTTCTCCCTTATAAATCTCCGTAGCACGCGATGATCGAAAAATATTACTAGAATATATCAAACCCCGTCTACAACCCCTGTACCCTTTCGCCGAAAGCCCCCTTGGTTCACACCCCCGTCGGTATCACCTCGCCGAAGACCCGATGCTCTCGCGATGCCACGCGTTAGATCGAGAAAAGTTATATGGGAAGAAGGAGTGGGGGTGTGGTGGGGCTCACGGAGCGACGTCTATATCCCCCAGACAATGATATGTGACCCGGGCAATATCAATAATTTTCGCATTTTTCTACCGCCGCTTATTTTCTCCCCAAGTGACGTACCCCAATGTAGTGTCAGCCGAGGCTGCGAATGCCGGCGCGATAACCGATTCCGCGTCTTCTTACTGTCCTACCAATTTCCACCGAGGATTTTTCTTTTCCCGGGAAACGTTGTATCAATGTAGCTACTCGCCGCGCAGCGCTCTACGAAAACGGTAGACGCCTGGGAAATTTCATGATTATTCCCGGCAACGCTCCTCCGTACTGGAAATTCCTCGCAACGGTGTGTATGTGTGACGAATTGGCGATAACGCGAGCATTGAAATATTGTCGAGCACTCCTGCCCACGGAATGGAAACTTCGAATCCTCCTCTTGCGAACAACGATAAAAAGAAAAACATTTTCCTTAGTCCTTCAGCTATCTCCTATTTTGTCTTTCGGTGGTATCAAGAGTAATACGTATTGGATTATACTTGTTTTACCGCCTATCGTTTCGAGGTATAAATATCACCAGCCAGATAAAGCGTAAATCATAGGAGAGCATTAAGATCGAGGTCGGCGGATCGTAAGAACAAACGAGCCTCCGGATAATGGCCGACCAAACGATCGAGGTTTCTACCCTCCCGTTTAAAGGACCGTTCGATTAACCGTGTTACATTCTGATACAACCTTTGGGACACTCTATGTTGCGGTTGGGATTGGACCGATGAACTTCCAGGGATTCTCATTCTGATCGTTAACTTCGTACGAAATCTTTAGCGCTCTCCCAAAAAAAATCCTTGTGTTCGTCTCCTTCCATCGAACGGTTCATTAAAAAATGTCTCATCCCGGAAATAATATTTGCCAGGAACCTCTTGCGGTTTCGGAAGTCGACGAATATCCTCGTCGTTGGGGTTGGTCTGTGTCAATCGTGGCAGCGAATGCCACCGGGCCGGTGTTCAATTAGCGTCTCAATCTGGTTCTTCCGTCGATGCCACGTTCCCTGGGAATCGTCGAAAATTTGCAAAGTAGTGGACGACACGCGACGAGCCCCGAAGAGAGCATCGGTCCCCGAATTTTCGTCGTCGTCGGACAATTAACCGCCTCTCACGTAACGTTCAATCTTCCCCGGGCGTAAGAAGAACGGTCACGCAATAGGTTTTCGTTCTAGAGGGGGGACACGCGATCGCAACACCATCCCGAAGAATCGTTTGTCGGTGGTACGGGAGGTGCGGAGGGGGGGACGAGGAGGCCGTTAATGAGGGAGAATAATAGTTCGATACCAATTAGCGAGAAACTGCCCTGTAGCGGTGGTCCGGTCATAAAAAGAAACTGCCTTAGGTAAGTAGGTATGCCTCCAGCGTTAACTACCCCCGTGACCAGTGGCACGGCAGGACCACGTCGACCACCGTTAATTGAACGCACCGCTCGTAACAACCCTCCTGTACCAACCACCCCCGCAAACACCCTCCTGTGTTCTTTCGTCATTCTGCTCTCTCTCTCTCTCTCTTGCTCGCTCGCTCTCTACACACGTTGCTTTCCATCCCCTTTGCTTCCGGCAAACCAACGCCGTTTCAAATCTATACCACTTACTTTTATGGTTTCTAAGCCTAGTCGAGTGTGCACCTTTCGCCCTCTTTCCACACGGAGAATAAAATTCCATGGACCCCTTAAGAGAAGGACTCCGCCGCCCAATTTAGCCGGGCCACGCATCGTCCTGCTGTTCTTAAGGGCCTGCTTCTACTTGTTTCCTTTTATTGTTTGTTCTAACGGCTTTAACAGTTTGTACCTCGCCCGCTGGACCACGGATCGATGCTCTAGTCCTCTCACCGACGGGGATCCTCCATTGGAAACTGCCACGAGGATGCTGGACATTGGCTCCGAGGTCCATTGAGTCTCTTCCAAACTGGATTTTTATGATGCTCGGAATTTTTCTGCCACACTCGTGTACCAGACAAATTAATTAGGTTCGAGATACTGTACAGGCTGTACAGGATATTCGAAAGGGTTGATTAGAATATTTCGGACACCCTTGTTGCGCGGTACAGCTGCAGATATGGATGTGTTTGATACTAGAAAGATGGCGCGACCGAGAACACCGTGAAACGAAGATGAAGGGAAAAGGATGGAAAAGCTGGAGGGTCGGAACGAGAGTTGCCAAGGTAGATCTGAACCCTATCCACCGGGTATTCGGAATTGACCGCCGGAATACGCCATGGTAATATCAGTCTACGGATTTTATGGGTTGTTTCGTTACTGACAGCGGTTCTCAATAGACGGTCAGTCCGGCGCCATCTTTGGAACCGCTGAAATTCGAGAATCGTGTTCAAAGTGAAATTTAGAAATATTCAATGGAAAGTAACGTAAATGTCTTTTTTTTTGTAATTGAAACAAATTGATGTTGCTCCAACAAATCCGGTGGAACGAAACATAGAAATGTCTCGGTTAAAAAAATGAGAGATCGCCCACGGTTTATATTTCTGGTGAGAATTATTTAAATAAATATAGCCGGTAGAGCGAGGCGAGTTTCGGCGAGAAGGGGTTGCTCCTCGCAAAGCTCGGAGGATCCCTAATAATTGGATAGTCGGAATATTATGTCTTGCGGAATTTAATTATTCTAGAAGTATTACCTTATCCCGCTAACATTGACAATTTCCGGAAACCGTGGGCGACATTTGTTCGCCTCGGCGTTGCTGGGCTGTGTTGAAGGAGGAACAGCCCCGGTGATTAAATCGAATAACCTTACCGCGAAAAAACAGGCGGCAATCATATGGTTCGTGATTATGCAGGGTGGATAATTGAATTAGAATTTTCTAGGGATTTGGGAGTGCTCCTTCCCATAACCGAGCGCGGAAGGAAATAGGGTAGTATTCCTCCATTATAAAATCAACTAAAACCATACGTGACAAAAAGGAGAGAGTGCCGGCCGCTCTTCTCGGAATTAATTTAATCAGAATGAAACGAGCGCCGCTAGCTGTATCTTTAGCTTCGTAACAATAGCCTAGAATTGAGTGGACCTGAGATAGTATTATGCAAATTGAGATTTTTCTCCCGCTTAAATATTATTTACCCCCTCCGCGCGGCAATTGCCTATTTATTCCTCCAACCAAAATTACAATCAACGTCCCACCGATTTGTCCAATCAACTTATCAGCTTCCAAATCCATTCTGCTTCCCGTTATACCAAAACTGGGTCACACTTATTTTTTCTACCGGATATTACTTGAGATTCATCAATTTTTTCGTGAAATTTCCTGAAAAATTTGTCTAACCACAAACCTCTCGTGAGCAGTCCTCTCAACAGTCAACCTCAATTTATTTCATTAATCTATCATTTCAATATTTGTTATTTCAAATTCGGGTCGTGTTAACTTTTCTTCTGCCGGATTTCACTTCGGATACGGGTCATTTTCGATATTAATTTTTATGAAACTTCTCGTTGCGCAACGAATTTTCGAAATTTCGTAATTAACCGATTCGTTTTAAATTATTCTCGCACCGTCCTTTGTGATTTCTGGCAGTCGCGAAAAAAAATGTCTGCGGGTCGTCGGGAGTGTATCAGCGGGAATTTAAATCGCGAATGTTCGTTTTCGCGACTGGCAGCCCATAAAACAACAGAATCCGATAAGTCAGCAATATCGCGTCCTTAATCTCCGCAGATAATCGCAACTTGGTTCGCGTGACATCGCTCGTTATCGGTGCCGCGTGCTAAAACGAATCTCAAGACGCAACGCTGGGGGACTTGTCTCGAAACCTGCGCATCTTATCGTGCATCGCTTTTAACCCCCCCGGACAACGACTTTACTTGTAACATTGAATTCTTCGCTAGATAACGCTTATTAATCGGAAACTAATTTCCTGAAATTATATTTTCGACGCTTACCCGAACAGAGAGAGAGACAGAGAAAAAGAGAGAGAGATACATTGCCAAGCGTGAGAGGGCCTCGGTGTAGCGAGAAGAGGAGCTTGTAGTCTATTGATCTCTCTATTTCACCGTCCGTTCACGAAATAGTGAGAATAGGAGCCCTCTCGAAGTTATTTACGACTGCTGATTTATCAGATGAAAGGAAGCGGCAGCCGAGAGGCCCGTCCCCAGATCCTTAGCGACAATACAAGGAAAACCCTTCGTCCTGCCGACCCTTCGGGCCTCGCAGTCATCCTTCTTCCTTCAACAAATTATTCCCCGTAGCCGATAATCTTCTTTCAATTCTTTCTTTTGCACACGTACCAATTCTATGCCTGAATAATAATAATAAAAAACATAAATAAATTTATAAGCTATCTCGAATCGAGACGCACGAGATCAGCAAAGAATTGGAAGCATTGATCGAACCATCTCGATCGAAAGAGGTTGCGAGAAGAATTCGTCTTGGAGCAGCAAGGAACGCAGATCCGTCAAGAAAAGTCTGCGGATTGCATAATTCAAGGCCGGTTCCTCGCGAGCGGGCACGCGCTCACACAGACACAGAGGCACGCTTACCGTCGCGCATGAGTCCGGCCTTTGACGGCGGGACATAAAAATAATTTCGAAACCGCACCGGCTGATATACGAGCAAGAAAAAAAGGAAAAGGCCCGGGAGATATGAGAGGCGCTCGTAAACTTTTCTGGCTGTGGCAGCCGCGGCCCTTACAACCGCGAACAAACCACCCAACGCGGAGAGAGAGAGAGAGAGAGAGAGAGAAAGAGAGAGCACACCGGCTCTTTTCATTCATGCCTTAAACCTCGCTAATGTACTCCGCGGCTGACCTTAAGGGTTACACGCAAACTGAGTTCAACGCGGCCCCCGGAGGTCCCGCGTCGAGATAATGGCTTCCTTCCGATAGACTCTTTTCACAGCCCTCCGATTCACACGACCATTGAACCCCCTCGGATCTCCGAAAATAATCCTTTCACCGCCAATCTCTATCTTCTGCGTTCTCTACGGAAAATTGAAAATCTCGCTGGAATTTATCTGCTGTGACTTTTTCGGGACTCTGACAATTTTTTACCAGATGTCGTTTGTTCGAATCAGTCTATTATTTTCCTTTTTATATTCTTGCAAGCGTAACGAAGTTGTATAAGGAAATTATTAGTATTGTTGTATAAGCGAAAAAAAATTTTTTTAATCAAAATCGAAAATCCTACTAGATACCGAACATATTTTCGCGCGTAAACGTAACGAGAAACGACAACGCGGTGGATGGTTGAAGGGTCGAAGAAATAATCGGAGGAGAAAAATCGCAGGATTCCGTGATGAATTTAGGAATGCATACGGGGTGTCGAAAATTGCAGGAGGTTGCGGATCGAGGATGGCCCGTAAATTCCACGATAGTGTTTTGCAGGCGTCGATCGATAGTCGGACAGAGAGTCTCGTTGTTTTTCGATCCACCCCCTCCCCCTCCCCCGCCCTACGTCGCAGGTCGGCCAACATTTCTTCGCGGTGTCGTTTCTACCCACTCGCGATAACTCGGCGCCGTGTTGCGACTCAATCGCGCGGTTCCTTCTTATAAATCTTGCCGGCGGTATAAATCAACATGCCTCCAGCAGCGTGATACCCGAAGAGAGCTCGATATATACACGCTGAAGAACCCTTCGATCCGAGAACCGAGGAAGACACACGGCCATACCACTTGTACCGTTCCTCGCCTCGTAGATCTCGGCAATGCGTCACCTGCACTTCCTACCGCTACGCGATCCTAAGCGAGCTTCCACCGATCCGATTATGTTACTCCCTTTTTCGCGACCGTGACAGATCAATCTATGCAAGAGAGAGGGAGAGAGAGACTGCACTCCGTCGACAAGGCTCGCCTTGTTCTCTAAAATTTTAATCGATTCGAATCGTCCACTCTACGCAACGTCTTCCACGAATGTCTACAATTTTAACGGGCAATTTTGCAACCTGTACAGTGTCTCGAGGCACCCGCAGGTTAATATAAACAACGATCGCGACGAGAGGCAGCCGCAATTGCGTCGCCGCGACGAAACGCGAGTAATGAACGGAAGAGGGTTCCCCTTGAACCTGCGGTGCGTTCGCCCGAAACCGCAATGCAGGTCCTGAAGACGCCGACAAAGTCTTTTATTAATTGCAATCAAACCGCCGCTCGATAATAAATATCAATTAATAGGACGTGGCTGACTGATTTACATCGTACGGTAAGCGGCGAGTAGCAGGAACAGCATCCAGCGCAACTACGAAAACTGTTTTCGAAACGCGACGATCCTCTCTCAGTTTCGAGGAGAACAAAGGTGACGGGGACTGATGGGATTACGGGAACGGCGGGGACCTGTTACGAAACGTTGAAAGAACGAACGCTCGATCGTTATTACGTCCATTTTGTCACGTGAGACGAGGTACGGTAACCTCGACCAACAAATACAACGTGCATCGTTGCATGGGTGCTTACCTGGTTGCAGCGGGTTTGCGCAACGGGGCCCGCGCGGGCTCGATGCTCCGCCCATCTGGGGCACGAACAGAATTGTCAGAACGAATTTTTCGAAATCTTAAATATTCGGGAAAATGAACGACATGGTTGCTCGATTTATTACCGTATTAATCGCCCTTGGCTGAACTTTCGCTCAGGGGACTAAAAATTTTCAACTTTTCTGAACGTAATATTGCACAATTCGACGGAAAAAAATGATAAAACTTCAAATTCTAGTGCGCGGAATCCAAGGTTCAGTTTGGGGAGTTCCAGTTATGCACGAGTGAAGTTGCTCGATTTCAAGAGCGGTTAGAACGCCGCCATATTGATCCGCTATTTCTGTGTTAGATCTTGGATTCCGCACACTGGAATTTAAAGATCCATCATTTGTTTCGTCGAATCGCGTAATATTACATTCAGTAAAGTTGAAAATTTTTGGTGTCGCCCGAGCGAAAGTTTAACCTCGCCCTTGAAGCATTTTAATTTACCTATTGGAAAAATTTCTAGAAAAATCCGTACCAAAGCGTATCGAAAGAGCCTGTTCCTCGGAATTAGCGTCGGTATACAGACGAATAGCGCTCGGACGGTTTAAAGGAACCGCAAGAAGCGAGTGCAGGTTGGAAAGAACTGCCGGTTCGCCGGTTACATTTGTGAACACGCGGCGATACTAACGAACCAACAAGGTGGACTAAATGCGACGATATTTCAGCGAGACGCCGACGAAAAACAACGGCTAACCCCGTATTACTTCATCGTATCCGAGTTTCCTCATTATAGAGCGTGTCCCTGGGACACCGGGTTCGAACATCAGGATAAAATATACAACACGTTGCGCGACGGTCCGCCGCGCCGGCCTTCTTTCGTTTCTGCTTCGTGTTCCCCTTCGTCTTTTCATGGAACTCTCTCCGCGCGCACGCGCGATCATCGTTTTCGCACCGACGGCGTTCTCACCTTCGACTCACCTCGCCACAAGTTCGAATGCGAAGCATTCTTCGTCTCTCTTTCTCCCTTTCTCTAAGAAGCCACGATGACAAACGCCACGACCGCGGCGACAATTTTTTAATACCATTTCTGGCGACCGATCGCCATGGGAAATTATTGCCGACCTTAAGGAACGTTTGTTTTCGCGCGGCGCGATCTACCTGCTCGAGCTTAATCACGGCTCGCGATTTTTCAAACGCACCGTGCTCGCCCGATGGCGACATCGTCGAGCTCCGGAGACGTCCCGATGGACGGTCAAATATTTTCCCATGATCGGAACGACGCAGAGTCGTTCTACGCGTGCTTCGCCAAAACCGAAATTTGATTTCGAATGAATTTCTCCAGTCTCTTTAAAAGTAAACGGATTTCGTTCGTAATTCAATAAATTTTTAGAGCTACGTATATGTATATTATATAATGCGATCGCATCGAACGTGACCGCTACAAACGCTTCGATATGTATGTTCCAACCTAATTTGCTAGGTTCGAGACAACAGCTAGAAGAATCGAGATAATCGGCAATTAGCGGCCGAAACAGATGGCGGCATCGCGAAACGAAGAAATGCGAAATGCGAGGGGTGGTCGTGGTCGGTTCAAGAAGAGGAGGGGTGGGAGGGGATGCGTGGAAGACAGAAGGGAGGGGGTGTGGGGTGGGGGGAAGGAGGTTAAAGCGGATGGATCGGCGAAAAGGAACGGACGGGATCTTTATCGCCTTCGGCTCGTTCAATTCGCATAATAAACAATCCTCCGCGGGTAGGAACGGGACGAGTAACCGGAACATATCTCGGTTCCTGCGAGGCCCCGGCGACAAATAAACTATTATCGCCGGCGACAAGTTCTCTCACGCCTGTTTCACGGTGGTGGAATGGTCTCGGCGATGTCAGTGTCCGTATAGGAACCGTTGGGACCCATGGGACGGGCATGGAACACCATGGGCCCGCGCCGATGGGACCCTCAAGGGCCTGCCCCACACACCGACAAGCGTGAATCAAACGCGAAACCCGCACAGGAATGCTTTACGGACATCGAAACATTGCAATGCTTTATGGTGGTCCGCGGTTGAACCTGATTTATATAAGTGCATTACCGTACCCGGGGAAACGTACAGGGGAACCACCCGGCGAAACGGTGGGGAGAACGAGGGGGGCAGAGCAAGGGGGGCCATCTATTCGTATTCTATTGGTTCCGTGGACCTTCCAGGTTGCCGCTCGAGATTTCTGATACCTTCTCCAACCTTCTACTCCTTCTTCTTCTTCTTCTTCTTCGCGGCCACCTCAGCCAGTCATAGATCACCGACACCTTCACCGATATTTACGATCGAGCCACAATCCGAGACGTGTTCGTCGCTATTTACGATTCATTAGGCGATGGACACGAAGTCCTCGACAGATTGCGCTTCGATTAATCCTTTGTCGTTCCAGCATCGAAATCGTACGATACAATTTTTAATGCGTACTGTTTGTCTGTGATTATTCCATTGTTTTGGACAATTTCTGGCATCCTTAAAAATCAGTCTTCTCAATTCTATGCAGTCTCGATCGTGTAGAGGGAATATACTATTTTTCTTATAAAAATGTAACAGTTTGTTTAAAGTCAGAGCGAAACAAATGGCAGACAAGGGGCATCCACGCGCATAACAGATCGCACAGGCAGTTGGCACGATCGGGCCAGTAAACCCTAAGAAATACCAGGCGATTTCCATCCCCGTCGTTCCTCGAAACATCCGGAAAATGCTATTAACCGCAGACTTATCGGCCAATTTGTCGTCGAGGCTCCGGGGACCGCCTCGCGATGTATAGAAGAAAGGAACCGAGAAGACTAACTATTCCCGCCGGTGGTAACATCAACGAATTAGTCAGCGATCGCGGTGCTATAGTAACCGAGAAGGCTGTCTTTATCGGTAGCTAAGTAATAGCTACCAATAATCAAAGACTCGGCTGCTCGCTTATCGGGTCCATTAAAGGGTACGCTGTCGTTGCGGTTTTGAGGTATTACTACGATTAACGTGTATCTTTGGTCGTTCGTCATTCCCGAACTTCTTTTCTCGAAGCCGATCGTGGGTCAAAGAAACCGACTGTCGACTTATTCGCATGCCGATTTTATTTCTCTTGCGAACCCGTGCCCCGATCGACGATTTAGAACGCGATCTCCTCCCAAATAAAACACAAACCCTCAGCGAATATCCCGAAGAATTTTTCAACGATTTGCAATCTACACGGAGTTGCTGTGTCCTTCGCTTTGCTGCGTTGAGAAATACTGTCTCAGATAATTTTTCGAAGTTCCTTCCTGTTAGAAGGTGGCGAATATCGCCGAATAAATTTTTTTCAAAACTGCGTTGCTCTTCAACTGACACGCGTAATAAATCCTTTGCGTCTGAAGGCGGCGAATGTTGTTTCATAGAATTTCCAAAAGCTCTGTCGTTTCCAACTAGCACGTATAGCTAAAACCCTTTGTGCCACAAGTTGACGAATATCGCTTCATAGAGGACGTACAAAAAATACCACCAGTGTTCTTTTTAATTGTCGCGGCGGATATCATTCGCACAGACATGTGGAGCCAATTAATGAACACGAAGCATCTTCGATAGTTCCCGGTCGCTAACGTACGAGAATAAATAAAGTACCGGTATATAAATTCATATTCCTTTTTTGCTGGGCGAAGGGAACCGAGAAAAGAGTAGAGAGATAGATAGATAGATAGAGAGAGAGAGAGAGAGAGAAAAAAACTGGAAGAGGTTCCAGGCATCGAGCGCCAACGGCATCGATCGGTGATTATCATAAAGGATCTCGGGCTAGGAGGGCTGCAGATGCACTTCTGATGTCGGTCTGGTTCCACGTCCAGCCTGGAAGAAGTATACCGCGAAGTGGGGACTCCCGGAGCAAGCTTAGCCATAATCTGAAATATATTGGTACTCGGTGTTTGTCCACATCTCGTTGACCGGCATTATAAATCGGCGAAGCGTAGGCATTCGTTCGAGGACATTAGTCAAAGCCTGGGTAATGTCGTACGCGATAATGCGGCTGATATCGCGGGCGACGCTGTGTGTGCGAGAGCCATCCTATCCTGCCACGGCCATCCTCCGAGGACGACGATTCCCGCGAAGTAACCTAAGAATCAGAAGGTCGCCGAGGAATTGGCAATGACCCCACGAATGACCGTGCCCACCGCCGATGGAACACGTTGATGCCACTCGGAATATCGATCCATTCTTCTTCGAGCACGCGGTACAGGCTTTGCAATCGAAATTCACCATTTTTCAGATGTACTGAAAGAAGAAAACAAAATTTCCTGCAATCCTAATTCTCGTGTAATGGCACCCACCGTTTCGGATGAGAGGTTGCCAAGCAGATCAGCTTCGATTTCGAGGAACGGCGTTTTTTTTTCATTTTTTTATAAAAATCGTGTTATATCTCTCCGGTGAAGCGTTTTCTGGGTCCGGTCTCGTCCAGACGAAGGAAACGTTGATGCGTGCGTCACATACCGTGGAAGCTAGAAGGTACAGCACAACCCCTTTGCACCCCCGAACCGAAGAGTCCCTTCACGGTCGTCAAACCTTAATACATTTACAGCTCACGAGAGCACTCGGTGCTGCCGTGAGCGGCAGTTCTGGATATTTGCCGGTGGATCTCTCTATAGAGTGTATCACGTTTGCGCATGTGAATATCACACGTATAAGTAGAAGAAAGATGGCCCGGGCCGTCCGTCCCCAGCGGCTAACCCCCTGATATATCGTTTACGTGTCTCGGCGTGCATACGTCGTTTGGGACACATGCCTTCTCCTTCCTTCCTTCATTCCTTCCTTACTTCTTCTACTCTTTCGTTTCTTTCCATACGCCGCTTTCTGCTTCTTCTTCTTCTTCCACCTCCTTCTCCTCCTCCATCTACTCCCCCACGGCTTCGTCCAATGCTTCTCTTCTTCTTCTTCCTCTCGTTGCCGTTTCACCAAATGTCTCGGGGATACCGCGAATTCTCTCTTTACGAATTCACGGGACGACCCGAGACGCTTCGAGAACTCGATACTCACCCCTTGCCGGCCTGGCCCACTTCTCTTGCCCGAAAAATGTCTTCGCAGTCGACTTTGGCAGCCTCGCTCTGCCATTGGCCAGCTCCGCCGTTCGAGACTCGAGATTTTCATTTTGGAAACAATCAGAATTTTATTTTTCTCTCACGGCAACATACGCTGCTGTGCAAGAGGAAGAAGCACCCGGCCATAGTTAATATAAAAGCGTAAAAAGTCAAGTAAGAACACAGTAAATTCCGCTGTTTAACCGAACCGTTCTGAGAATATGTGTCATCGCGTATTGTCTAATACTTCGAACGCGACAAATCAATCATTGTACAATGCAATTTCTACATAAAGATAGCGTTTGTCATTATATCTTATAATTATACCGGGTGCTTCTTTCTTTTGCACAGTATAGCGTATGTATTTTTGAGTTCGCTAAAACTTGATATTGTCCATTGGTGAGTATAAAAAATGTAAGAACGCGATCAGGAAAATTGCGAATATGGAGGGCGGGAAATGCGGTTTTAAAAGATGGTAAAAATCGGGTACACGGTATTTCGTGGTTCGGGCGAGCATACGTAGCGGTGGCACATCCCTCGTCGAGATAATTTCGGCAAATTATCGAGAGCAGCGCGTAATTGCAGGGAACAGTGACGCGTAGACGCAGTGGCGAAGGGTGCAACGTGCAAAAGGATTCAATTGGAAGCGCGAATTACTTAATTCCACGGCACGGCGCGGTACGGAGCGCGGAGCGGAGCGCGGCGGTCCGAGCAGCCCCGGTGAAGTGGAAATACGTGAGCCGAGGCATCAGGACGTCGTTGAAAGTGCTGGTACGCCGGCTCGTTTGTATGCCCGTGCATTATTACGTCCTTATATTATATCGCGAAGGTACAAATGTCTGTACGTATGTAAAATTCCTAGCTCGGCCCGCGTAGAGCCATAATAATATCTGTGCTGATAAATGAGACACATAAACGTACACGTAGGAGCCTCTCTCTCTCCCCCCTCCCACACCCTCTTTCCCACTATCTTTCTCTCTTTCGTTTGCCACCCCTTTTCCCGTTCGCTGCGCCGCTGCCGCTGCCGCACGACCACCACCAACCCCACGACGACTCCACCCCCGTATGTCTTGGCTTATTCCACTTTTGCGGCAATGCATTACGAATTTTACATTTTACAAACGACCCCGTTATCTACCGCGACACGCGATCTTTCGAGCCCCGACGCAATAGACGATCAATTTCTCGGAACGGAATTATTCGGATTGATTGGACACATAATACACCCTCCATCCCCGCTGCCCTCCCGCTGGAAAACACTTTAATCGCCGATTTTTATTGTCCTTTAGTGTTCTCGTTATTTCTCGAAAGATTTTCAAGCTGCCCGGAACGTCGACCTGCTTTTTATCGTTCGTCTTGTGTCGAAAACGCTTTATACAAATTTTTGATACTGAACCTACTGAGCTTCACAAGTAACCGATACATAGAAATAACAAGACTAAACTCATATTTTAATATCTGCTGCACTAAATATGTTTATTTAATCATTTACCGCAATAGCATCTTTATCGTTTCAATAATTGCGAAATCAAAAATCTGGAACCGATCATTTGGCCTCTAGAGTTGCAGAGAGATAATTAAAATTCAGAATCAAAGATTTTCCACCGCAGCCGTCGTGAGTTAATAATTTAGAATTGGACGGAACGAAACAGAAAGAATCGATTTACAGGCGGACGGACCGCCGAAGAGAGGATTAATCAATGAAATCCAGTAGCAGGGAAAGAAAGAACGAAAGAAGGAGGGTTGCCGTATTTATAAGTAGAACAAGAAATATCTTCTGATCGGATCAGGCGAAAGCTTGTCGCCCGAAGGAATTCCTGCTCGCATTAACATTCTCGTGCTTTTGAGGAAGGGTAATCCGCTCGCGATTCGTGATCAGGATTCGTACGCGGAAAGGCAACAGCAACGGCAGTGGCAAACGCCAACAGCAGCACCAGCAGCATCAGCCACCGCCACCGCCACCGCCGCCTGCGCCTGTGGGACTCCTCGTGCAAGGACAGATTTTCGGATTCACCATTCCCGTTAATGCGATTCGCCGTTTCTAGCGTGGATTAAGGGGAGCTGTCGTAAATAACGAAACGTCAGTCGATGTATCACCGAGGAATTCGGATCCTATTATTATTCTGGCCGCGTTCCGATCTGGTACGGTGACGGTCTTTCACGCGTGCGCTCGCACCCGACGACGTCGCGTCGTCGCGTCTGCTTTTCGTCGAGATCGACGCGATTCCGACATTTTTATTTACCGTGAAATTACACAGAGAGACGTAACAGAAAATAGATTCGCAAACATCTCTGCACGCTTCCGTTCCCTGACCACAGTTCTTCGCAATATCATTTCACCGATGAACATCTCGATTTTGTTTATTAAATAGTAAACATTTATTTAAGTAATAACAAATTCTTTCTGTTTCAGGTACCGAAAGGAGCGTATCCGGATGAAGCCCAGCAACATTGTGGACATAATCGAGACCAAAACCGTTCGCGAACTGAGGCTCCGCCAATAATCGTGTTTTTCTCGCGTTTCGTTCGCCGCCGTCAGAGGTCAGGTTGTCATTCTGTCACGCATGTCTTTGAAGTCGGCTGAAATACGAGTCGGTGCTCCGTAAGATCGGGATCGGTCGGGCGTTCGGCGCGGAAAGACGCCTCTCGAAGAAAGGAGGGGCAAAGAGATTTCAGTCAAAATACACCACCTCGGCGCGCCGGTGGCCGATAAATTATTATCTCCCGAAGATTAGCTCTGATGTCGCGACCCTCATAAATATCAGTATATTTTTGCCCGGTAAGCCGATTTCCTTTCTGCCGATGCGTTCGAAAAACGTACCGGCTGCTGCCGAATCGCGCGAAATCCTTTCCGCCGTCTCCTTGCCTTCCCGGCGTTCTTTTGCCCCGCACACACCACCGATCCTCTTCTCTACTTCTTATTCTTCTTCTTCTTCTTCTCTCTCTCTCTCTTTCTTTCTCTCTCGCTACTCTTCTCTTCGCCCCGCGGAACAGTCTTTATAGACCAGGAGATTAAAGGCAGCCGTTCCTCGCGTTCCTTTTTAATTTTACCACTTGTGGCAGCGCGCGCTGGCTATTTCCAGTGGTTAGGGCCGTGTGTCAGCGAACCGTTCGCTCAACCGTGATAATCGCCAGCCTCTTTTTTCGATCGAACAGAAACCAACACGACCAACCGATGCTGCAACGCTCGCTATATAGATAATATATACTTTCCTTCTCGCTCGCTCGCGAGACAAAAGGAATCGCTATTTTCCTCCATGCAGCAGCCTCCAAGCAACTCGCTTCTCAACATTGCCGTTAGGTTACAATCGTCTTTTCATATTTCTCGAATCGACTCGGCTGCTGTTCTTATTTTCGCCGAGGAGACCAATACTAAACCCATTGCAAGATTCGCAATCATTGAACAGGTTCCCAATTAACCCTATAAATGCCAATGGTCGAAATTTTCAACGGTAAACGGTTCGTTTCTACAAACCGACTCCAGGCGACTACTTGGAAAATAAAATACTTGGCACTTGCAGGGTTAAACGTTAAAAGGTCGCGAGCTAATAAATCACGATACTGACGTTTAAGGTATTCGAAGCGGAAGAAAGAATTCCCGAAGAAACAGGAATTCCCTGCACTCGGTAACACGATGATTAACAAGACCGGCGTTCTCGGCATTGAAAATTGACTTTACCCATCAATCCAGCGGAAAACCGGCGAACAGCTCGGGAACGACAATCCAAACGTCTCCGGCCGTGTAACACGGAAGAAGGTGTAAGTTGGCGTGTCGGAAATTGTTCGTTCGAGACGCGGCGCGTACGCAGTGTGTTAATTTCCCAACGACGATTCTTTCTTCGTTCGCGTGTCGTCACGAACGGGATTAGAAGTCGTTGAAACGTGAACGAATCGCGAACGAATACAGCCGATGTGGTATATCGAATTCGGGATCGCGGCTAGAGAACCCGGGCCGACAATTCTCGACGCAACTAACTCTTTCCCCGAGGATTTTTCGTGTCATCTCGAATTGGTATGCGGTACGGCGTTCTGACAATACGACAATTTATATGGATTTGGAAGAGTCTTCAGGCGTCTCTTCGGATCTGGTACCTCGAGTTTTACCTTCCGCCGCATTCAATGGATCTCTCCTCTCCGGCTGTCTCTGTCCAGCGTTCCCTTTAACCCTGTATATTTTTTCCTTTCTTTCCCGGCCGCCGCGCCGCGCCGGTTAGCTCGCCTTCTTGCTCGCACCAGTCGCAGTCGGATCGCTCTGCCGGGCATCAGCGAGGTTTTATCTCGCATTCAGAGACTGCATCGTCCCTCATGGATGGATCGGCAATCCTCTTTAACTCCTCCCGCCCCTCCTCCCGGACGCATACACACACGTGTACACCCGTCTCTCTCGCTTTCTACTTACCCCCTCGGCGCGCGCGAGTCCTCCTCCGCCGCCGCGCCCCGCCGCGTCTCCACCCTTCCAGCAGAGCAGAGCCGAGCCGAGCCGAGCCCGGCTCTTTTTCCTCCGAGTCTATCCAACCACTCGATGCGAGATTATACCGCGGCTGGATACTCGCGAAAAACTCGCGGATCCAACCAGCGCACGTACACGCCGCCTTACAACTCGTTCACCGCGCGATCAAGGCTTTTCTGGATTTTTCGCCGGATCTAAGAAGTCCCCTGGCCACGAGGAACCATCTTGACGGTGGCTTCTGGCTTTAGAGCGAAATTTCGGACGACCTGGGTGAACGATTGGCTGTCGTTAATTTATTTTATAGTTCATTTTTCAGATGGTCCGTATATTTTGTGGATTTTTAAATTGTGTACATCAGGATCTCGACCAGTTTACTGCGGAAGTTTAAAATCTATTTATTGAAAATACTTGAATAAGGTTTGTCGAAGTACTCTCGATATTCGAATAGATAGAATAAGCTGTGGCGGCTCGCGTATAAGTATATTATATTATGGATAACATTTAATATCATCAGTCCTTCTTTGTTTAATTCCTTATTTGTACTTGTACAATATATAATCCTTAAGCTTAATGTCAGTAGCCATCCTCCTTTTACACAATTTTAAAACAAACATTAAAAATCTTCTGCAGCAGCACCCCTGTTAATTTTAGCTACGAGCCGCCACTGAGAATAAGATGGGAAAAATTAGTTTCAGGCGTAAAGAAACTTCGCTCGACTCGTACCTTGCGAATAACGGCATTTATCTCGTAGACTCATAAATAATTATGTTCAGTTAATTCGCAAGCATTTTCTCGATCATTCCGATCGTGAAATTTTTAATTAAACGTTCCTCGCGAAGAATAGAAACTTTGTCGGGTATTAGGGACACTCGGACAGTGTTTCCTTCGGTTTCCAAGAGATGGCGGTATCGGTACTATCGCGCAGAGAACGCTTCGCCATGCTGGATTCAGCAGTTTGCGATGTAGCTCTGCTAGTTTCGTGCATCACTCAAAATATAAATTACAATAGCGTTTGTAATAAAGTTTTCATAGCACAAGGTTTCACTTGAATTTCTACTAAACTGAACGTAAGTACGTCTGTGTAGTCGCAAAACGAATCTACTGAAACGATTCTATACTGTAAAAAATAATCATATTTCCAGAGATATTCGAATAAAATTTTTAAATCTCGTGGATATCCGCAGTCGGACGGTATTAATTAATTCGTTCCCGTTTGAATATTTCCAGTTAAAGTGGTTCCGGGTGTCTGCGGCGAGGGTTCCTCGGGTTTCGAATCGACAGAATGTCACCGCTTGCGACACAGCGACAGAAACTAACACGCGGAGGTTATCTAGCCCGGTTTTCTGAAGGGGTGACGCACAAATGGCCACCGAAACGTGAGTACAAAACGGGTGTCTCAGTTCGGTACATCAGAACAAATGCGATATAATGTTACTCCTCGGTGACTCTCCACAATGCCCACATTTTTATCCACGCTCCGGAAGGCTCCTTCTATCGAGATCGTTTGCACCGACTCTATTGACGTAACACACGATACTTGCCACGGTACCCGGCGAAAATTGCGAAACCCCTCTTCAATCCCCATTTTATACAATATCGCAGACACGACGTAACAAAATCCAACGTCAACGACCATTGCCTGGCTGAAAACACCGGTTCTCGTTCGATCACCGAAGTAAAGCGGCGTAGGGCGGGGGACGCACTAGGATGGGTGACCGCTCGGTAAAAAACCGGGAAGTGGCCCTCTGGGTGCGTTTCACGTGTTGTTGGCAAAATAGGTGGTTCGGAACCCACCTTAATAAAAAGTAGGTCCCGCTGAAATTGGAAATTAGGCGATAGTTGAGGATTGGTAAAGGGAGAAGTGGTGGAATGGATTTGAAACCCTGAGGGGACCAAATATCATTACATACATACATAACAAAATCCAGTTCCATCCGGACGCGATCAATTTTTCAACATTACCATCTTGTAAATCGCTAAATTGTCGCCAAGAAAAAACTGCTACGATCCAAAATGCCGACCCCCGAGCAACAATTTACTACGAATCGCAGCGACCACAACTGAATAACAAATTATTCTCCGAACCGATTACCCGTGTAATTCAAGGATCACCTAACAAGTCGAACCGCAATGGAATTAATTATTCATCCGATGGAGGGAACACATTGAGAAGAGAGAGAGAGTGAGAGAGATTTTTGTCGCCATGGTCGCGTCGCGCGTACTCTCGGTGCGCCCGGTGACTCTGGCTCGATATCCCATAAGGCGGGTAGATCAATGCCCGCGACCGGCCCTAAATCACTCCTTATGACAAGAACAGATGTACGCGGGGCTGTCCTGTCGCGAATAGTCAGCGCAATAAGGCGGCGTACAGCATAGCCGGGCACAAGCGAGCAAGGCGGGAGAGGACGGCCGCGTGTATCCGGTAGTCTCGTTCGTTCGGCTGCCTACATCGGATCTATGAGAGCGGCGTTATCGTATTGTAGCCTACGAGGCTCACAAACGCCCCGTGTTATGCCGCAAGAGGTATATATACCGGCTAGGCTGGCGCTGGGGCAAGAATAACGCGACGCGTATATAAAGACGATGGTATATCTGTATCAATTGTATGCATATGTGGAACCCCCCCTCCTCGTCCCCCCCTTTCTCTATATCGTTCCCCCCGTGGGTATAGGTTACTCTTCGTTCTCTTCGTCTTCTTCTTCAGTCTCTGCTCCCCCCCTTCACTCCTCCCCCCTAGAATCGTCTATGTATATTTGTCGCGTTTAACCATTATATGGTTTATCGTTATTGTTCGTCACTGGAGCAACGATCGGGGAAAAGGAAGAATAGGTAGGAAGAGAGCAAAGGAAAAGGAAGACGGTAGAGTAACCACCATTAAAACAGCATACCTTATGCGATCTTCATTTGAATACGGTTATGGATAACGAAAGATACGCAAGAGCTATGCCGCGGCATCAAATTTGATATTCAAATGGACGATACGCGCCCCGGCTTTTGTTCTTCGTGCTGGTTTTGCTGCTGCTGCTGTTGCTGGCCCCGCGAAACTTACGCTCGATCTGGACCAATCGCAGATCCAAGATCGAAGCCTTCCTCGCGTCGCCTGTGTAGATCGCCGCGCAAGGTTCGCGAGATGGCGTGGATCTTCCATCGGAGCTTCCTTGTTCGCGTTCCCTGTGTTACTCTTCGAATCGCGTTGGTCATTGTCTTATTGAATGTATGCAATCGGCAAGCTGAGGATGTTCACGCGATTTTCCAATTTTCTGAAAATTCACGCTAAACCTACCACCGGTTTTATACTTAATCATTTTACGATTATTGAAATGATCAAGTGATGGAAATTGATTCGATAAATTTTTTTAGCCAAGCACAAACATTTCACGAAATCTAAACGAATAGAGCCTTGTCATTAGTGCAAGCTAAAACATTTTAGTCGCTTTCAGTGCTCGGCAGTGGCGGCTCGCGTATAGGCACTATGGAATTGCAGCGTCCCCTATTTCCACTCGATATTGATGATAACATTTAGTTTAATGAGTCACTTTTAAAACAAAGCCTAACAATTTTCTGGAGCAACACCCCCACTAATTTTAGCCACGAGACGCCACTGGTGCTCAGTAGCGTTAAGTATGTGACTTGCGACTCGAAGTACCAAGAAGATTTAACCCAGACCTGCTTCAACATCTAACGAGTAACTTGGAATTCGCAGCGAGGTCGAAATCAGCGTCACCGAGAACGCGAATAAAACGGAAGGAAGGTAGAAACACGCGTAACGAACGATTTCGCTGAAAGGGCAGGACACAATAGTCCCAAAATTCGAAGGCCCCCGGGGCCAGTAGTACTCCGCGTTCGCGTCCGGCTGCGGGAATATAGCGCGATCTTCGTGTTCGTGAGTAAGATACGCGATCGGTGACATTTCTATACCAAATATATCGCACAAAGCAGCGCCGCTTCCCTCTGTCATATTAAATATTATTTATGTTCGTTCGCATAAAGAGTACGGGGCTGGCTGCGAGTCTCCGTTCCACGGACTATCGTGTCCTCTCTTTTTCTCTCTGTTGCGTGTATGCAACGCGATGCGACGCGACGTAGGCGCACAGGGAGTATAGAGAGAGAGAGAGGAGCGGGGAAGGGGGGGGCGGCCGGGTGCATTCCGTGCATACGGTGCAACCACGCGAACACAAAGAGCCGGCCAATCGAAAAACAATATCGATCCATTGTTTCGGTCAGCCAATAAATATCATAAATATCGGTCCACTGAATTACAGATCCAATCTCGTCCGCAGATCGGCCCGAGACCGCGCCGTTACATCGCGAAACCGCTCGGCTGCTCTTTGCCGGAGCTTAGACTTGCCCACTGGCGCAGTAGCTGCATGTGCACACGCCTTGCACACGGTGCAATCGTGCGCCGAGGCCGCATCGACTGTCTTAACTTCAGGCGAACGTCGTTCTCGTTCCCCCGAATCCTTAAATGCCGGCCCAGTTCAATGCTCGTCAACAGACTGCGGATGTTTATGCAGCTTGCAAATTTTTTTTAGGTGAATTTTAAGGAAGCGGAGTCACGTAAAATATTATTTCCGGTGGTGGTAGCCTTTGCAGATCTTAAATAAATCAGAATCGTACTAAATTCTGTCAAATGTTATATTCTAGCATTTTTTTTTAGAATCTTCAGGAGCCATAAATATATCCGCAGTCTACTGATCGATTATTCCCTTGATATTTAGCCTCTTTCTGTCATTAAATAAGTTCTTTCCGACTTTAAGTGAGTTTCGCGGGCATTGGCGTGGGACTCGACGCATTCAAAGCGAATTTGTGGAATGACGTCGACTTGCGTTCACGAGTCTCTGAAAAAGAATGAATTTTCGGAAAGTGAAATGGGCCGGGAGTGATCGGACAGCGAAAGCAATCTCCGCCGGGCCCTAATATAAATTGCGAGTCCCCCAGAAAATCAGTTTTAGGGGAACCTGTTAACTGCACCGCGTTATCTCGAGAATATTTCACGCGATGTTTCATATAGGAGAGCTGGTCCCAAGTGTTCCCATAGGTAATGCTGTTGAGATATACGAACGTAGGCTCGCGATACTATGACGCGCAGGATAACCAGTTCTGCATGATTTGTGGCTATTCCTGGCCGATCTGGATACGATAATAAAGTGGCAATGAGGCTTGTTAGCGAGCAGCGGCCGGAATCGTGATACACGCTCGACGCGTAGTCGTCAACGTCGTCATCGATAGGCCGTTCCTAGAACGTCTTCGCACGATTCCGACCAAATACAACGTTCCCCGAATATATTCGCAACGTGTCGCGACAAATTATACGAACCGCGTTCGCCGCCGGTATTAAAAGCAGCAATGAATTCATGAATTTCTGCAGAATTTTTGGGGAGGATCGGGTTAACGAGCTCCGCGACGATGATCTTAATGGTAATTTAAGGAGAGCAACGAAACGAGGCCTTCGCTCTTTCACCCTTTTCGAATTGTACGTGCACCGTCGTACTGAATAAAAAATGCGATGCCTCGCGCCCTCCGCGCCATGGGGAAACGTTTTCCCCCTGAAAAAATCCGTGACCCATGGTTTTTCGCTGGTTACGCATAAATGACGGTTTATTTCCGGCACCGGCTTATTTACTTTTTTTACCAACGTAGAACGCAGACGCAACCGGTGAACGGAACCGGGAGGGGGCGGAGGTGGGAGGGGTCTGCTGCCACGAGCGCAGAACTTAATCCCTCGGTCAAAAAGGTAGAACATTTTTATTATTCACGAGATGTTCATTTAACGAGGCATAAATGGACGAAACCGAACAAATGTTCTCCCCGGTAATATTCCTGTGGCTGGCTTCTAAATACGGCGTGTAACACGAATCTTTTTAAATCAGAGCCGCGCTACAGCGGAGCAACACACGAGTAGTGTAGTAGAATTTAATTGGGCTACTTTAGTACTAATTATGGGGCCGTATCGTGTTTTCTTACGCGAGACGTCGTTTCTCCGGCTAGAATTATTTCTAAATTAATTACGAGACTTCAAATAAACTGCACGCGCGTGGGTCACCTCGTCGTTCATATAAAAATTCCGCGAATTCTCCACCTGAACATACTAGATCAACCGCTCCGGCGAGGACTCGAGTTTAACGCGTAGGTTCGCGTCGATAAAGATCCGAGTTGAGCTTTCTCGATGTACCAGAACATTGAGAAATTCTGTCTTCTTATAAGTTTTAACGCGTTAACGATCAATTTCGTACCGTATCGTCGCTGTCAAACGAAGAGAAGACTTTTTACTCGTGCGGAATGGCTGGCGAATATCGGGAATATGATTAATGTGTCGGAGAAGAAGATTAATTTTTTGATGGTCGTTTAGAGAAACGTTAATCGCAGTGCACAATGATTTACGAAGAGATTCATTGCGCCGAGTTTCAGTCGAGCGCGTATGCCGACTGTGTTAGGAGGTGGCGCCATCTTCTTACGTATGCATTTATGCACCTCTTCGGCGGATGTTTCTGCGTAAGATCCGTCAGTGATTTATTTCCCTTTGTTTTTATAGCGCCATCTTGAAAGACAGCGATTCTTGCATCTTTAACAATTAACGGTATTTTCAACAACGACACGTTACATTGTTGCTTGAGATCACATTGCTCTATTTTACATCGCGTTGAACATACGCTACATTTTATTATTTGAAATCTAGCCCGAAAAAATCAATGGTAATTAATCGAGGATATTTCAAAATATTTTAAAAGACGGCAGTCTTCTCTAAGCGAACGGAATAAATCGAAAGAACGGCGAAGAAGCGACGGTGACTCATCGATCTTAAATTATTAAACGAATCTCCGGGCGAATCATCAGTTACTCATTGTTCTCGCATAGGGTTGCGAATGTTCTGCGAAATAGCGGGCAGCCCGTTGCGTGAAGTCAAGGTAAAGAGGCCAGAATCGTGTGACTCACGTCCAGAGCTCCCCACCATGTTCATTTGCGACACGCTCGCATTTGTCTCCGACCGGGGAATTATTCCTCCCATTCTGTCCACTGGTTTCCTCCGCGTACATATATCGTGATCGCGATTTCCTCGACTTCTTCGGGTTCTTATTTTCATTCTGGTGCACAGAGCCCCCCCCCTCCCCATCCCGGGACCATGGGACGGACGGTTCTCGCCAGACGTAAAGTTGCGTTTAATTCTCGGTTGTCTATGCCGGCGACTCGTCACGCGAGTGCCGGGGCTAGGTCCGAGGCAGCAAGAGCGAGGTGCTTGCATTGTTGCAGATCCATTGTTAGACCCGAGAGTCAGCGGAGAGGTAGGCCTGGCCACGATGGTACCGCCTACCAGAATGATCCTGACGAGGAACAGCTTGACCATCCTTGTCTCGCCCCACCAGCTACCTAACCGACAGACCTAACCGAGAGACCTATGCTCCTGAACGGTACACGCCATCGCCTCCAATGCGCTCTTATTAATCTCTGATGCGTTCGATGCGCATTCCTGTTCGCCGGAAACTTCTCCCGCGATCCTCGAAAATGTTCGGAAACCTTTTTTCGTCGTCCCGAGAACCTCACTGTCCAACGAGTATGCCAAAGGTTCAAGATCGCGTTGGCGTCGAAGATAGTGCAGCGAAGAATAGCTAAACGTAATGTAAGAAAGTTTGTTGCGGTGGTCACGGCACGGCGATTGCGACCGCGCAGCCAGCGAATGTCCGACGGGCTCGGAACGATCGCCAGGATCCGAAAATAATAAAATATGATCGGCAGTCAGATCGGTCGGTCAGTGACCAGCGAGGAAAAAGACATATTAGAGACATCATAATGCCAGGGCGAAGCTGTGTTCCAATTTATAACCGGATGATATCGCGATAGAGTCTCAGGTTCGAGGCATTGTGTTCGGTAGGGTTTCGTTCCTGATGTTACACCGGGCATCGACTGGGTGGGGTCCTGGTGCCTTGGTGGCCTGGCTCAGTGTATCCTTTTGATATCCTGTTAACTAATGCCGGCTATTCGTTACAGACCAACCACTCGGGAGATGTATATGTTTCCCGCATAAAGAATACCGGCGCGTTCATGAGCGATTCGACGCGCCGCGCTCAGAATTTCTCGAAACCTATCGGAACTTCGAGGTCCCACGGTGTGTCCCGTCGTTTCCATCTGCGAGCCACAGTCTAACCTAAGTAAAATAATTGGGAAAATATCTTCTGCAATATTTTATTATTATTATTATATTAGGTCGCGTCATAAGTAACTTCCGATGCAGCTAGGCAGAATCTATTGCATTTTTTATCTATCTTGAATATCTCGAATCTATTGAATCGATAAACTGCCAGATAGATGGAAGAAGATCGTACACAATAGTGGCGAATACATAATAAATTAATATAATTTTGTTATGTAATGAGAGCAAAATAATACTTCAAGAATATTTCTTCGGCAGAGGTATTCCATTTTCATTGGTGGTGGAGAAGACGGAGAGAATAATGCGTGACGTTTGTGGAAGAGTAAAATGTGACAGTAGAAACTAATTTCTGAAGTGAATGCATCAAAAACGGGAGTAAAGGTTTTAATCGTCTCGAGTATGAACCATTCGCAGCGTTGTTAGGCGATTATGCAGCTCGTAAGTCATCTTTATAGCTATTAAAAGTTCATTCGGTACTCGTAACTGCGACTTCGCAGATCTGGAGCACGAATATATTAAAAATTGACGTTTCTTGTCCGAGTAGTGACTATTAGAGTAGTCTTGCTTTCTTTCTTTTTTTTCCCAGAGGTCTAAAATTTTCTTTCCAGGAATCAAACGAAGGCATTCAGCGAGAAGAGGTATTGAACGTAGAGTTCGCGATCTTAACGAGAGAATGATAGGTTAGGCCAGGCGAATCCGAAGGAATGTCCCTGGGTCCGGTGCGTGAAGCGTGTTCGAACAGTTCTCGCAAGGCCTCAAGAATATTTATGGACAATCCGAAGAGGCCCGGAGCTGCGAGATCCTCGACCTCTTCCGCCAACCAGGAATTATTCAAAATCCTCGCTCTCGCGCAACTGCTCGAGATAAATAACGTTCGCTTCTTTCTCCTCCTACCACGTCGTCCTCTTCTTTCCCTTATCCGTGCCTCCTCTCTCACCTCCATCGGATGTTTCGTGTGGGTGAGCTCTCTCAGGGCTCTCCGTTGTTGGATGTTTAACATAACACGGGCAATCATTTATGCGTGGCGCGCTGGACAGCGACCCCATAATTTAGACCAGTGGGCAGAACTAGCTTGCAGCACTACCCTGCGATTGGTCCCATACGGGGTGTACCTGGTAACCTTGTACTTGAACGCCTCTTCGAGTACATCTCGTTCTCTGATCGTCCGCGGAACCTCGTCGGTCAACTTTTTCGTCGATTATTAGCGACACACCTGCAATTATTCCTATTCCCGTCGGTTGGGTCATAAATAAACTGTTGATGTTTATGCAATTTTTGTTAGCAAATTTTGAAAAAGTGGAATCAGATAAAATCTTATTTTCAGTGGTAGCAGTTTTTTCTGCAATGAATAAAAATCGTACTAAATTCTGTGGAATTTTATATTCTATAATTTTTTGACAATTTTTAAAAGTCATAAATGCATAAAGATCCGCAATCTAGTCATAAAACTCAGAATTGCGACGCCCCTCACGGTGACAATTGGACAAAAATCAGATCGATGCACACGGGGATTTCTGCATTTAAAAAAAAAGAAAAATGGCTCATGAAGTGTGCGAAAAAATTTTCTGAAAAAGTTTAAGAGAGATGGACCGAACGAGCATTTCTCATCGAACTTTACCATCACCGGGCCCCGTAAGAACAGAAAGAAGCAAAACGAAATCGAACAGGACCGCGTGTTCCACGCGGGCGGGGTACAGAAGATTGAAAATAAAAGTTGCCGGGACGAAATTCGCTGATGGAACTGGTTAATTTGAATTTTGGACGTCTCAAAGAGCGTGCGCGGTGTCCGTTCCGGATAATCATTCTTGATTGTCCGGGACTCTGCCCAAGGTGCGGCATTCAAGTCGAAGCCGCGATCGGTGAATTTCACAGATGGACCATCTGCCAGATCAGGTTGGTAAAGGGCTGCTTTTAAAAAGTCACTGGGTATATCGAGGGGGCCCTATATATACGTATGTAAGCATCGCGAGGCCCCCCACAGTGGGATAAAGGCTGGCTCCACGACAGTAGCCATGTACACCATGGGTTAGACAATGCCGCTCGCATTAATACACTTCATATTAGTCCGTTTTAATGCGTGTTTGCCGGCCATTGTGAATGAGCGACACTGTTTATCACCGACTCCCGTACGGCCCCCCTTTTACCCCCTGGGTCGGAAGGGGGGAGGTAGAGGGGGCGCATTTGTCTCGAGTCTGTTGGTGATCGGGGGGATAACAAATCCGTATACGCCGTATCCAGTTCTTGATGTTCCGTGGCCGCTTGTATCTGGTCCAGTTTGAACATTTTTTTCCTGATAATTTGATTGTCACGATTCCTTCGCTCGAACCTCCAGCCTCGCTCGGGAACCAGCGATTCGCGAACTTGATAGCGACTCCGGAGCTTCGTTCGCATTTAAACCGCCGAGCGAGTCGTGCATTTTCCTACAGCCCCATTATTGTTTTATTTCACGTTATTTGTTACGAATTATTGCGTTCAGCGATGGATCGCAGCAAATTTAAGTCGGGCTCTGTCGAATGTAGAGAGGTTAGAACTCTTTCGAGCTTGATCAAACCTAAACTTTGATTTTAGCTTGGCGCTCGGAGCGTTAAGAGATTCTATAGGAAATTCTGATTTTAATTAATCTATGTATAAAGTTATGGACGTTCTTTTCTTTTGCATTACAACTCTTGCTAGTGGTAAGAGTGGTGCAGTGGCCGTGGAGAATGTTAATTGTGAACGTAAAATGAAAAATATTATCTGACGCGGAGGAAATGACGGTGGCCCAAATGATCACCTCGAATGTGCACGTTGTATTTTGGGTTCCGTGAGTCACGGGAGATGACGGTATCGTCGTCAGATCGTACACCGTGCTGGGAGTCAATGCCAGAAATAATGTTGGTACACTCAGGACTTGCTAGAGTCGGGGGTGATGTCCTAACATCATCGGTTAACGAATTATATTTATCCGACGTCTTCGGTGTCCTCTTCTTCCTTTCTTTCCTCTGTCTGCCGAGCCTTCTTCTTTGTTTTCTACTCTTGTTCCGTGCTTCTTGATACATTGCTCTGCTGTTGCTCGCCACGGATATTCTCCAAAGCCAATTTGGACCGGGATCTCATCGCTTTTTACACGACTGGGACCATCTCGTGATCGGTTCAACATCTTTTTATTGAAATTGTCGGCGTTGGAAAATTTATTGCCTGAAAGATTTTCGGCGATGGAACAACTATAATCATTAATTTCACTTGACACAGTCAATTCCGTGTATTTCACGAAAATTTATTAAGAACGCGTTACCCCGCAATGCACAAGGTACAAAATAACGATAATATAGAGATTTTGGTAGAGCGCAAAATACATACAGATTGAATTCCCGATTCTTACGAATCTTGTAATATTGTATAAAGATATACCATATAATTGTGAAAATAGTATCGTGAATAAAAGTTTCGCACAAAGGAGAGAATGTCCAGAGTTCTCCAGGCCCGATATGAAAGTCCGTGTATTAATGCCATCGATAAGAATCGTGAAACACCTCGTTGCTTTTTGTCCAGCCGACCAAAGATCATTGATATCTTCATATCTACGTTTTTCCCCTTTTTTCCTCATTTTCGCTCGAGTTCATATTTCACCGTGGATACAAGGCGGCAGCCTCTCTCCCCCACACGCGACCCACACAGATATCTCGATAGTGGATCGGCCGGTGTAACTTGCACAAAGGTGGCCTTAGGCGAATCGGCTATATTTACGCTTTGTTGTGGACATAAAGAGCCACCGTGGCCGGCCGCGGTGAATACGTTGTCATTGAGGATATCTCATCGTAACGCGTCCGTGTGTGGAAATCCATTGACTTCGCCCCGGCCATTGTTCCCCGGGATTTTTTTCACACTTAATCGATCAGGATCACGTGCATCCACGGTGAATACGTTTCTCTTTCAATATTCAACGGATTCGCCTGCCGTTTTAAACGCCCTTCGAACGCGAATAGAACGAATCTCTATAAATTCGCGAGCTCGAAAAATGTTCACAATAGAACAAACTAGTCGAAGACAATCTCGTCTTTTAAATTTCGACGAAGAACATTGTATTTTATTCCGCTTGAAATTCACTTGTTTTAAATTCTCTTCAGACACGAATAAACCGCGTCTCTGGCAATTCGTGGCTTTGAAAAATCTACAGAATAGGACATTTCCCTAAAGATTTGATTATTTTAAATTGCTCTTGAACCCGACGAAAGCGCGTGAAATTTATTCCGCGTAGAATCGGATTTTATTTCGTTCAAGATTCGCTTATTTTATATTGCTCTTACACAAGAGTAAAGTGCAGTGCATTCTTGATGTTGAAAAATTCTCGGAAAACGTCAACATTGTTGCATTCGAATGGAATTGCATTTTTTCAGATGCGATAGAACTGTTGATGCAATTATTTCAAGTGCATCTTAAAAAACCATCGAAAAGTTGAACTAATCAACGTAAGAGAATTTCATATCTCTTAAAATATTATTTCCTACGAAACGGAGCAGCGGATATGTTCACGGTAAAATTGTAAATTCCGGTATCAGGGGTCTGCGCTATTTTCGGCGAAAGAATCGCGGACGGGCGACTTATCAGCGCTCGATTCTCGACGCTGAGGGCTTTTCACGCGTAGTATCTCCGGGCCCCGGTGAAAATCCTTTATCTTCAAATCGCCGGAGATAATTTGGTCGGTGTAGACACGGCAAATATCTGTACAAGAGATCGGAATAAGGGTTGCGCCTCTCTCCGCTCAGGCTGCCGAAGCGCGCCGCCGCCGCCCGTCGTTGATGTTGGAAAATCGGCACGCGGGAAAGACTATGTGGGTTATAGGGGGACGGGATCACTAATACAGAACATGTTTGCGAACCTGTTAATAATGCTGCGTTTGCTCGCCAGGTTATTAGTAATGGCAAACACCTAAATTGTTCCGCCTTGGATTAGTAATAAGAGCCGGCTGCGAACCTGCGATCGTCGGCTGGCTTGACCGTCCAATAAATCTCGAACGATTCTGAACATTATCACATTCCCTCTTGCATTATTCATAAATTGCACAGTTCTGCAAATATTTATTTCATCCGCTGTCTAATTCCTTATGCTTGCGACTGTTCAATGATATTTAATGTTGCCTACAATGGCGGATGGCAAATTCGCGTGAAATTCGACGACCGAGTTCGACGCTGTATCAGAATCCCGAAATTTCGATAACCAGTCCGGTGTTTGTCGAGATGTTGTCGCAGCTCCGATAAGATCTCGTTCCCGCGCGCAGTCGGCAAGGCTCGCCTTGCCAACGGTAAATTCTGTGTCGCGGAAGCCCTTAGACCCTGTTCCCACCCCCTTGCAAGCCACCCCCTCGCGTCGACTCGTCTTGGAAATCCCTGTCGAGGTCGCGCACGCTGTATTCCGGTGGATCCGCCGTGAACACATCCGGCGAAAACTAAACCGGTTTAGCTTTAAGCACGTTAGGACCCCTTTAATAGCTTATAGGTAAACAAAATTAACATATCTTAACAGCGTTAAGAATTTCCGCGTCCCCGCGCCCAAGCCGCTGCAACGGCCCAGACGCCGGGGGTTAAAGGGTAAGTTTGTTAAGTAGCGTGGATCGCGAAACCGCCATAACCTATACGGAGACACGCGACGATGAAGAAACGCGATTTACACCGAGACGACAGCATCCATTCCTCGCTCGTTCACTCGCGAAAATATCTTCATTCTTCCCGTTAACGACGGGTACCTTTTCCTCACTTGACTGCCCATTTCTTTTCCTGTTTTATATTCCAATGTATATTCCTGTTTTATATTCTTATTTTACATTCTCATTTATATTCCTATTTTTTCTATTTTGTATTATTATTTATATTCCTATTTTTCCTACTTTATATTATTATTTATATTACTATTTTTTTAATTTTATATTCCAATTTATATTCCCACTTTTCCTATTTTATATTCCAATGGATCTTTCCTATTTTTCCCTTGTTATATTCTTCTTCATATTCCTACTTTCCCTATTTTATATTCCAATGGATATTCCTATTTTTCTTATGTTATATTCTTACTTTTCCTATTTTATATTCCAATTTATATTCCTACTATTCCTGTTTAATATTCCAATTTATATTCCTATTCTTGTAGAAATCGGTCTACCGACCCGACTCGAATTGTTCCGGAATCAGCGAGTGTGTAGGCTGAGAAAATCGGGCTGGACGAGCAAGGAGGAAGCGAAGAAGAGATGTTGGGCCGATAGAAGAGCGTATGGCTCGGTCACGGTAGGGTTGACCGGAAATATTTCCCACGAAAGGGCCTCGATAATGCGTCACGACATTTTCCGTCTATCCGGCGGATCTTCCTCGTGGAATAAATATGTAAATCGGCGTTTCTCGTTCTTCCCGTGTTGCGCCGGAGGCTCGCGACAATCTTGACCTCTCTCCACCGTGTCCTACCATTCTCATCTTCTTTCTTTCTTCTCGTTCGCCTTGTTCTCTCTCTCTCTCTCTCTCTCTCTCTCTCTCTCTCTCTTTTCCTTGGTTTTCTGTACTGATGTCCCGAGAAGACGTCGAACGCTACTGCGTTCTACCTGCGATATCAGAGCCGGCCTGCCTCTCTCCTCTGAATTATTCAGCGTGCACGTTCCTGCCGATTTGCAAACGACGACGACGACGACGACGACGACGAAAGATCGTCGATACTTGCATCTGCGGATGCGGCCCGAATTTTGCGGAGACACTCCGAAACGAACTGTGCCGACCCGAGGCCCTCCGCTGGCTTCAATTACCGCAGCTGGGGCAATATGCTGACTGTTGTCTCGTAAATTTCATGTAATTGCAGTCGGGAAGATAATTTAAGAATGCGCGAGCACAACAAAACAATCGCGACCGAATAATCAAGCTTCAAACAATTATTTAGCGTTCGTACGTTCCTCGGAGTGAAAATGATTCTATTTTTGTAGATGTACTCCTGTAAAACATTCGATTTCTCGATGATCGTTTAAAGTATATATGTATCGAGCATAATGTTACGAGCAACATATATCCTGCTGAATTAAAACGTAATACGAAGATGAAAGAATATTAATCAAGAGTGTTTAGCGCGGCTATTTATGAAGAGCGTTCGAGGATTAATAAAATTTAATTAACTTGTCAACGAATCTTGATAAATAAAAGCAAGTTAGTGGTGTAATTTGTCGAAGATCATCATCGCAAAGTTATCTCGATATATTCACGACCTGTTCGGCAATCGATGCGCGGATTTCAGCTGTGTATGCGTAACGTGAAAAAGAGAAGAGATCAGACACAACGATGTTTCTGCGAAATCGAAAAAACCAGTACGCCCGTAGTGATCTCGGTTTCGTAAGGACGCAATGGTTCTCTCTACGGCTCACTGGACCAGCCTTTTTATTCGCTTGATTTTTGATTCCGACTATCAGCAGGTGGGCATACCTGACAGCTGTGCGACCCGACATCCGTTCACGGTATTATTACCGTTCACAAAAATACGAGGGACGAGATCGACGCGGAATTAGCTGTCCGATATTAATTAACTTTCAATCTAATTACGACCGCGGACGTGCATCGAGCTCGGATACTCGAAACCGTCGAACGTCGATCAAACCCTTTAAAAGCCCCGCGCCCAAGAGAGAGAGAGAGAGAGAGAGAAAACTTAATTAACCGTGGAATCAATCCAACGAGTAGAATGTTAGATTATTTGTACTCCTCCGACGTGCACGAGGAAACCGAATATCTGTTGCTGCAAAAACACTTTTCGGCTTTCACGCTGCACATTTACGAATCGGCGTGTGCTGCAAACAAATTTACCAGCCGTGTACTCAATCCAATCTTTTTCTTTTATTTACCATTTTAAAGCATTTTTCGCGTCGATTTAGCAGACTGTTCGACGCGCAAGATCCAGCGTTCAACTTTAATTGGATAAAAATGCCGCACGGTAGACCGTTCCGCCATTAAACTATAAAGTTCGAATAATAATGAAGACGCGGCAGCTGTAAGAGGTGTGTATCTCCAGGTAAAAATCGGTATGCGTGCCCGGCACGCAAGAAAATGTGCGTCGATATCGAGGGCCCGGGGATAACATAAATTGCGCCGGCCGCCGATAGAGTAAAGACGGGAGGAAAAGGTAGTGGAAAGGGCAGGGAGAAAAGGAGGAGAGCAAAAAGGGTGGAGGGAAGGACCCCCTACGCACCCGTCGCCCGGCTATTTTTTGGTTCGATCGTAAAATCTAATGGGCGCATAAACCGTGGAAAAAGAGCTTCGGCATAAAAAAGAGAACCGTCAACGATAGAATCGTTATTAATACTTTATGTTAATTACCGTATCGTTTGGTTCGTCGAACGGCCTTAAATCGAGTTGCTAAAGGGCCACGCCGGATCGTAAATTCGTTGTCCCGGCTTGACGCTCGATTAAAATCTGCTTTCGAGCAGATACACACACACCCCCCGCGCCCCCACCGCCTCCTGCTCCTCCCCCCTTTCCGCGGGCGCGAGCGCTCCTCCGTCATTTTCACTGCCTTTCCACCGGTTTCGACTGCTCTATCGATGTTGCGATAACGTCGAACCTGGGGATCACGATGCCAATTAACATTACCAAATTATTGGCCCCGTAGCGGACCTTCGACGTTCCGGCCGAGACACGATCGGAATCTATCATCTTGTCCGAATACCTAAGCACGTGCACGTTCGATGGTTGACTGACGCTTAAAAAAATAACTAGAATTTTTCTTGGACGTGTAGACGTTACACGGACAACTACAAAATTCCTTACGGTAAAAATCAATTCGAACGTATTTTATCTCGCCAGCTAGAAAATTCCTCCGCTAATTCGGAATAATCACTCGAACGCTCGAATCACAAGGATATCGGACGTTTACGATGACTGTAAATTCGAAACTCCGCGAAACGATTATTTATCCGGTGTCCGCGCGTCTATGGTGAGGAGTGCGCGGTGTCTCGGAACAGAAGAGACACTGGAAGCTGTCAGAAATGGGATCGTCAGGGGTCACACGGAAAGAAGACAAGAACCGAAAGGATGCGATGGGGGAATCTCTCGGAAGAGGGAACCAGGTGGGGGGGTCGGAGAGGCCGTAAAACATATATTAAAGCTGCCAGCATGAATATGCATGTCGTCGAGTTTTCAATTTCGTGCGAATACTTTCTCGGCTGCCGCTTTCCTTCCTGTCTCTTTTGGAAGTTTTACGAGCCGTAAAGCGAGCGGTGGTGGCCATTGCTGTCCTTGGATTAGCCGCGAGTGGACTCGGGCTTCGTGGCTTATTAGCTTCACCTTCCGCGTATTGTCTCTGGCTACGCGTGTCTCCCTTGATCCTCTTCCACTTCGCTTCGAAACGATCTTCGAGGCTCTGCTCGACGTTTCATCAAACTCTCCCACCGATTTTTACCAGGTTCCGGCGTAACGCCGAAATCTTTCTCGTGCTCGTTCGCGGCCCAGCCATAATTTTCCCGAATAACAGATCGCGAGGGAGGGAATAGGCGACAGGCGATTAGACGGATTCGCGCGACGTTATCGACCGATGGGCATTATTTTGCCGAAGTAGCTCGCGTTTCGAATTCGACTGTCTCGTTCCAATCCGATCCCCTCGTACTCGTCCATTCTCCCTGAATTTCAGACTGGTTCGGCAATGGTTGAAGCCAACCCTACCCACCCCCTTCCAACACCCGTTACCTACCACCTACACCCCACACCCCACACCCCCACCTCCCCCCTCGTAATTGTTTGATTACTCAGCACGGTGCTGAGCCACGGTTAAACTCAAACTAAGGTCTTCGCCAAGATTGTTCCGGCTTCACGAACGATGGTTAACGTAAGGCTGGTGCGTCGAGCCGGCGTTATCGGATATTACCGTCCTGGGGGAACGTTAATTAGCGATCATTAGTTAATTGATCGGCACCCGTCGCCGGCTTCCTCAGATCCGCAGCCCAGGTGAACTTGCGGCTCCGCTCGGTTGCTCGAACTGAATCCCCCTGGTGCGTTCATCCGTTAATTTTAGTAATGGACAGACAACGCTGATGATGCGCGGACACGGGCTCTCTCCCCCGATTAGGCGAATATTTTCTGCCGTCTTTTCGCCAACCTGCGAAATCCGGGGACGATTGCATTCTCCGTCGGACACTGTCGATTCGTTGCTGAAGAACCTTAATAATCACTTGTTCCAATTGCGAGACGTCTACGCGAGAGGTTCTGGAATTTTTATTGATTTTTTCTGCGAGATGTTCGTTTGATTTTTTCTCTCGTGGTTTCACCGAGGAAAAAGCAGAGCTCGTCGAATAACATTTCGCGCGCCCAGAGTGAACGTCAGGCGCAGTCGATTTCTCTCGTTAACAGTGGCAGCTCGTTCGCAATGGAACGCGAGACAGCAGATAGGCTGTGCGCTAGATGTCGCGAAGCAGCGAGGATCCGCAAACACCCCGAAGGACTTCTCACGAGGTTTTCGACAAAGCGCGATTGTAGAACGGGACAACGAGCAAGAAAATCTCTCACAAAGCGATCCCTCCGGGGTGTATCAATCCGAGATCGAGTCCTCCGGAGATTATTTTCGTGGAAGATTCCTCGTTTATCTGTCCTTTCACGACTGGCTTAACCGGCGATTCGGTGGAATCATATACTATACACTATACATGTGTATATACATATATTGGACGTCCATTGCTTTCAACTTGTATCTTCTCGAGAACGACACTTTCTTCTTCTCTCAATCCGGTTCCTCGCTGTGTATACACGGTGGCCCGCAACGCTTCCAATCAATTGTCACATCGTAACGTTCCAGAACAATGACGAAAGTGTTTTCTACAAAAGTATGTGCTCCTTAACCCTTAGCACTTGAATGCCACTAAAAATTCCTCTACCATTATTCAAAATATTGTTAAGCATTTTATGAGGTACTCTATCAATCTCATATCTATAAAATGAAGAAAAATAATATAGAATGAAATGATTCTAGGTTGGAAGAAATGTTTAATATTCAAGTTCAAATGGCACCGAGTGCAAAGGGTTAATTGAGCTGGCTAAATTCATTGATCAATTAATAAATTTAATAAATTCATAACATCGAGACCTTCGTATTTAAATAATATAAAAAGGACCGAGAAAATTAATTTCTTCAATTATTTCTTTCCGAGTGTGAACGATCCGAATCTCGGATGCGTGTCACGCCAGCCACAAAGTTGACAACAGGCTCCGATAATTTGGCTGTAAGCGCGCGCTCGTCCAATTTTCTCGGTCTCCCATGGTAATTTATTTAAATGTTGATGGGATCGTGAGATTCATTGACGGACAGGCGGCGATCAAGCGGACAATACCGATGCCGGTATCGCGAGTACCCGGTAATTGTTAATGAATAAATATAAGTCCCGGACAATGGGGATTCATATGAAACCGGACGCGGCCAACAATGGTCCTCTCCGCCTTCTTCTGATCGTCATCGAGCGACAGGTGATCCTTTCGTTCTCCCTCTGGGGAAGTCGTTTAAACCAGTTCAGAAAGATTTGCTCCCTCGTACTTGCCTTGAAAAATTAACAAAGGGCCGAGCTTGCACCGGACTCGAAGAACTAACTTCTTCTTTCAGTTTCGAGTCCCGGACACTGTTTACTCCGCTACTATTCGTCAGGAGTGCGGGGAACTGCTCGGGACTTTCCAAAAACCTGTAATTCACTGCTGAGAATTCAAAATTTATTCATTTGTGACTGATTTCAATTTTTCCTGTGTGGCAGTGACAATTTCAATCGCGAACCAATAGGTTCGAGTAAGAAAATCAATGTAAACTATGAAGGGGTAATTTTTTAGGTTAATTGCTCGAAAGGGTGTGGCCCTTTGGCGACGTTTTTTTCAACATTCTTCCTATGGTATTTTCTTATAAAATATTTCAAGCGTATAAAACGATGGGGGGATAACTGTTGATCGCTATGGGGCGCACATTCTCCAAGATCGACACCACCGTGAAAAGTCGGTCAAGTGAATCTGGAGCGCAAAGGCGTTCGACAGAAAGATACTTTCCGCTCGGAGGAGCCGAAATAAATTCTCTCGATTCCTTTCTTTTTTCCCCGATCTCACCACCTCGTCTGCTCGATAGAAGAAGAAGAAAACAGGTTCCATGGGTGTTGTGCGTGGGAGACTCGGTCCCATCCGGGCGAACACGAACCAATGAATGGCTCGACAATGTCATAACAAAAGAACTCGTGCGTGTGACGTATCTCGGTCTCGATACTGGCCTTTGGGTTCAGGGAACGTTCACATACGCGTGATCGCCAATGCGCTCTTCCGTCGCAAAGGTGTACCTCCGTGAACCCTATGATTGAGAAGGATTGCGATCTTCCCCCGAAAAATTTTCCGAGCTGATAAACCAAGATAATACGAATCTTTACGATTGAGAAAATTCTATCTGTGCGAAAATGTTTGTGAGTGTTGGGGGGTGGTTGATCATCTGACAAGGAGATCCGGAGGGCTGATTACAACCGCAGTTCCCATATCATGACGCGTTTTAATGAAACAATGCCGCGCACAATCCGAAAGGAAGTTAGACCGAGGTGGACGCTCAAAGAAATCGAAGAAGCGGCGAAATTGCGAACGAGTTCTTCTTCCCCGTGAATTATTGCTTGTCCGCACTGGCGGAAGCAGCTGCGCCGTAAATCTGCATTTTCGACAGGTGTTGCGTCGATGTAACGCAATCGACGACTTCAATGAATGCGTGTCTTTCATAGTGTCCACGCCTGGCGTGGGAATGACACGGTATCACTTTCTTTACGAAACTTTGTCCGTAAACGAGGTTCCACCTCGTCACGCAACCTGGCTGTACAGAAATTTACATTGCCGATTTTGAAATGCCTGTTCGATGACAGCGCATTCGCGAATCGGAGATATTTAGATGAAAAACCCTACGAAATTTTCACAAATGCATAGAAATGCGCGCAAACGATCGAGGTCCTCTCGGCGAATCGATCGAATAATTCGGGTAGGTGCAGAACGGATGATTCCGTCCGCCATCTTTGGCGAGATGATTGAATTCCGATCGGCCATCGATGCGGCCGGGACTCACGGACAGGTCGATGCATCGTCCTGTAGCAAGCCTAATCGGGAACTTTTTTTTCGGCCGCGCGATTGCTCGCCGGCACGCCGGTGTGTAAGGGCCCGGTGATTGGTCGAGACGGGAGAAGGAGTCCATAGGGCCCTTGGGCCCCCCATCCGAGATCGACCGTCCTACCGCCACGGGGATACCTTTGACGGGTCCGCAACAAGAACAAGTATGAAATCATCCTCCCGACAGACAACGGACTCTATCAGATGGTAATTATGTGTACGCTGATACAGGCAGATACGGCTCGATACACCTATAACCGAAATCTATACTGGGTGGTGAGTATCGAACTTAATCGGCCGTTACCTCCTTCATCCGTTCAACGCGCCTGATTAATTACCCTAAACCCCTCGTAAACGTACAGGGCCATTTTAATCGTCGGCGAACCACCATTTGTAATCCAGGTTGCAGGCTGGTACACTGGACATTTAGTATTGACAGTTGATAATGGGCTGCAGATGTTCGTCAGCCGATAAATAATTTGAGAATGACCCAATTGAACATAGATGAAAAAGTATACTGACAAATTTCTATAACTGTACGAATTATCGTGTAAGAACAAAATCTGGAATCCGTCATTCTGACGGGTTCGGTAACGTTAATGTGAAAAAATGGTACTTTTTAAAAAAATCGAACGATAGAAAGCGGATACTTTTCGAATTTAATCGTAGACTCGGTTCGGTTAGATTGGGAACAGGTAGGGAAGACGGTTTTTCAATTTATTTTTAGAGCACCCGGTACGTGAACTACGTTCGAGACGGTACGTTAGCGACTGACATCGTGAGTGACGTACGATATGGAGGAAAGCATTGGTCAGTCTATAATATATAATAAAAATGCATCCACACGCCTCGATGAGTTGATTGTCTGCTTGTCCGGATGCCAAAACGTCCGAACTCGTGCATTTCATATCGTGTTTCATGCATTTACCAAGCGATCTGCTGTTTGTACTCGGGTGGCCGAGTAATCGGCCCACGGCGCTTCTTCGTCTCCCTCTGCCCTTGTCCATCCGCGACGACGATAGTCCGAAACTTCTTTCTTATAGTAAGTGCATCAACTACTATGAAAAACGCAGTGAAACTTGCTGACATCATTTCGCTTCTCTTCAATACCATGATTTCTTAAAGGAGAAATACTATCGAATAAGAATTTTCGCCGGTGCTTTTAAAGTGTCCGGAGTCGTCTAAAATGCATAAACCACATCGTCCGAAATCGAATGAAACTTAGAGCCGAGGGCGAAAGACGCCGACGCGGCGAAGACGCTCACAATCGAGTGATTACGAGCGTTCCCTGATTTAACCGAGGAGTTTTCCCGAAACTCATGCCTCCGTGGCTCCAGCCGAAGTGCATGCTCGAGTGGATTTGCATACGAGTTCGTATCGCGGGCGTTACCTGCTGTTGTAGGGAGTCCGGGCACATGTCACATTTCCATTGTCTATGTTGTCGTAAAGAGAGACGAGATAGAGTGGCGGCATAGCAAGGCAAGGCAAGGGTAAGTACCGGCACTAAGTGCTGTTTTATTTGTGTAAGAACAACCACTTTATTGCCATCGTCCTCTTTCTCACTCTATCGCACGGTGCCCAGAAGATAAACTGGCGGGTACACAAACAAGGGAGCGATTCACCTAGTCACAATTCGCAGCGATTCTATAACGGGTAGCGGGGCGGGGCGGCGGTAGAGAGGATTGGAGATCAGCAAATATGGCTGAACGAAGCCACTTCCGGTCGCGTAATTCCGTCGAGACGCGAACAGCCTCGCGGAATCTTGCGAGCGTTGTTAATCCAAGCTGAAACGGCGCTCTCTTGTCTTTGGTTCTCGGCGAATTAGCCCCGCGGGCCGCTGTTATTTGTCAACGTTTTCTCCATTAGCCACCGCCGATCTGGCCATTCTCTCTGACAGGGATCCATACGAGACCCGCTCTCCTCCGCTTTGATCTCGATCAACAGCGAAACTTTAGACCCGCGACTCCTCCGTCGAGCACTGAAAGAAACGTGCGATCGCGCCTGGTCTCGTTCGATTCCCGGCTGCAGACGTACGATAACGCGTCGATAAGCTGTCGGGATAGCGTACGGGGTGCCGTTTTGTGTTATTAATCATCGTAAACCTGCTCGGCAAGTGGCTCGATTCGGGACAATAGAATTTCCAGGCACGAGTGCACAGCCTGGCACAGGGCGCGCGCCGGCAAAAGGAGGACTAGTCGCTCTTCTCTGTGATACCCACGTCTGATGTCCAAAGGTGCTGCCCTCACACTCGACGCTCGGGATGTGCCTTAGACGTAGCAAATTGTACAATAACAATCTTAGTAGCGGTGCTGGTTGGCATCCTCCGGTAGCTGCCTCTTGCTCTCTGCCAAGTGTCTTCGTTACAGTGCCTAGTGTTGTGTACATTAGCGGATGCTCTGAAGGCAAGACAAACGGAATATTACACAAATACCCGTCTTCGTCGACCTTCCACGGTTCCTTGCCACCCCCGTACACTTTCCTCAACTACCAAACGGCTCCCTTCCCACACCCCATCCACCGTTACCACACCACCGCCCCTCCACTCCTACCCTCCCTTCCCCTGCCCACCCCCTCCGCCACCCACCGAAAAGACGCTATCTTAACCCGCGAATGTTTCATCTCTACGGGTAGGGAAGCGGGAAGAGGAAACGGCCGGGGAGAGCGAGAGGCACACACCTCTAAGGGATTTCGCCTGGAGTTTAGGAAATTGCAGGATAGGCAAGACTTGTCCTTCCGATTGCTTAGCCTAATTCGGACTGGCTGCCAGCATCAAAGTGGTCCGCTGGCCTCTGTGCCCTGCGTCGCCCTTTCTCTCTCTCTCTCTGTCCGTTCCTCTCTGTCTGCCTCTTTATCATTGATTACCGTCCTTTGTATTGTCTCGTTCGAAGTGACTGATTCTCCAGGCGATTCTTAGTTGGTTCAAACAGGAGAAATAACGTCATGATTCCGTAGCGAGGGTGACACTGGTTCTATTTTTAAACAATACGAAAATTAGTAAACAATGGACTTTTTACGTGGCCACTGTTTCTTACAATTATTTATTTATTTATTGATGCTGTAAACCGTGTTTGGTTCATGTAGCATACATTAGTATAACACAGTGGTCTTCGAACTTGGTCAATTTAAGGAACCCTTATAAGTATAAAATTATTTCGCGGAACCCGGGATCATAAACAATAGAACATTCACAAATTTTGAATATTTTATTTAAGTTTGCGGAACCCCAGGTTTCAATAACACTGGTATAACACTTCACAATTAACAATGAAGTATAGTATCGTTATGCTAACCTAAATGAACGGTGGACGCTAAATACAAATCTTACATATTTTTAGGAAATTAAAGATGTCTTACAATTATTGTAGAAAGATCCACAGCTTCGTCATCGCAGCGAATATTCTTATGGTAAAAATTGAACGACGCACTAATTGGATACTTAACGGGAGAACGTTCGTCGACGTTGCAAACGGCGAAACCTGTGTCAGTATGTCGTATCGAGTATTTCGCGACGTCCCTTGAAACTTTCGCGGCTGGAGCATCGCGATGATTTAGGCTCGCGTGTGCGCGGGGGCCTCCGTTTATCGCGTTGGCCCCCGCGCGGGCTCAAATATTGAAGCGTCAATTTCGCAACTTTGATCGGATTTTAATTCGGTTCGGCTGCGCGCGAGCGTGTCTCTCCTCGCTCTGTCACTCGAGGACGGAACTTTCGCGAAAATTGATGGACGCGCACGTTGCTGAAACGAAAGCCGTCGGGAAAAAGGGGAAAAAGGGTAACAAAACAAAAAAAAAAATCAGCACACAGAAGAGAAAGAAGCGGATAGTGGGCAGCGCAGAGGATTGGAGAGAGAACGCGACGGAAAAGTGGATGCTGTGCCTCGATACGGGGCCCCGGCGCGGCGCGCACCGAGTAATGAGATTTATCGAAGGCAGAGTTTAGAGGAGATAACTTTTGTAGCATCTGGCCAGAGTTAAATGAGCGCTCGGCGCGGGCGCAACATCTATCGGAAATAACTCTGCGCACTGGAGCGTGGCAAATGTGCACCTTCAAAATTGAGAGGGAACGCCATTCTCGAATGTTATTACACGGCGTTTCCCGTTTGCTCCTGGGATTATGGTATTGTTGAGAAAATAACGTTGATCGACGGCGCCGTTGATCCCCTAACACCTACTATGCTTCGTAATCCGTTCACGGCAACTAAACGCGCGGCAACCCTTCGCCTAAAAGAATCAGGTGCCTAATCTTCGATGCTTCGTTCGTATGTTTTCCGTATGATTTGAACATCGATCATTACAGGAGAACCTAAAAATTCAGGTCCTAAACGAGGCAACAATAAATATGTATAATTTTCGAAATGCTAAGTGTGTCGAGGTCGAACCGTAAGGTAGCAGGTCGAATGAAATATTGAGGAAGCAGCTGAGTCAATGATCGAGGCTCCTCCGACCCATCAGGCATCGACCTTCGTCTCCTCTTTGAGGGATCCGAACCGGTTCAAGGTCTTCTCTCCTTGCTTCGGCGATATTCCCATGCAGGCCAACCCTTTGACGAGTCGATCATCGCGCGTTGCATTGTCCGTGGCGGTTTTATCGGCGGTTTGGTGGGAGTGATCGTCGAGGGACTGTGGGGGAGAGGGAAAGAGGGGGCACCCAACGGAGAACAGAAGGAATCGAGAAATCCCTCGAAGGGTGCGCCTTCGCGTGAACACACGCATACGCACACTGTATGTATTTGTATTTCCCGGTTACGGAGAAAGCAAAAGCGTTTCTTTGCCGATGATGGTGGTGGTGGTGGTGGTGATGGTGCACCTGCGAACCCGCATTCAATGGGTTTCTCGTAGGAGGCTAATATTTAAATGCAAAGCCCAGGGAGGTGGAACGGGTAGATCGGACCCACGATCTGACCTGTATTCAAATGGACCGATCGTTAGATAATGCCGAACGATCGCGTAACCCACCCGGGGCCCAGGCGAGCGGCGCGGCACGGCGGCGTTCGTTCGTTCGGCTTTGTCGAAAGGATATGCATCCATCTGTTCTCGAATTGATTATCAAACATCAGGTGCCTCTATCCCCGATATCGGGCGTACCCGGCTTCCGTTGGACGTCTCACTTCTGCCGGGTTAGGTCCCCACTGTCGTCTGGATCCTTTCTTCGAGCCACCGACAAAAACCCTTTCATATTCTCATTCTTTTACAAATGCTTCCGATAAATCAAACACCGTCGAGCGAACCGTACTGCTCCCATAGAATCACAGTAATTAATTCGAGAGCGGCGAATCCTCGAAACCTTTTACGAGTTCGTTCTCACGCATCTTTCGCTGACGCGGTAGACGGACTGTTAACCCCTCCAAGCCAACGAAGCTGGTAGAACATCTGAACAACAACAATATTCTATATCTGAAGAGAAGAAACATGTTCAATTTCACAAAATTTTTGTGAATTCGCTCCTGAAGAAACTCCGCTAATTTTTTCGGCGCACGGATTCTAGTTCCAGAAGGCTCGACGAGTCCTCGTTAGCAGCCGCAGGAAGTGTCTCAAGGGAAAGCCACTTCCTCAGCAGGACCATGGTGTACAAGCATCCGTTGTCAATTAAATCAGCATCCCGTAGACAAAGGTTCCCGGAAGAAGACGTCGTCGTACCGTCTCATCGGATCGCCCGGCGAAGTCGTTGCTGGGCTGGTCGGAGGGTTTAATAAGAGGAGACACAGAGCTGTGAGTCCGCTGTAATATCCGTTTTGTATAATCGTACTGTCGGCCTCTTTTTATTTCTGGTAATTTTTCTCATCAGAGCACGGCTGGCCGAGTGTCCCGCGGGACGCCCTGAGCACTGGGACGCTCTCGTCCAGCCCCCTTGCAACCCCGTTTTTCCCCACACCAACCCCCGACGTTTCCCCACCCCCTCTCCTGTTGGCCGTGTGTCCATCCATCCGTCCGTTGGTCTGACGGCACGGGATTCAGAGAAACGTATTAATACGTAATCAGTCGGGAGCTGCCTTCGCTGTTGTGTTGCCGTTGGGTGCTTCTTCCGTTTCTCGTTGCGTATGCTATTGCCGCTCTTGATGCCGTTGTTAATGCGCGTACAAGTGTGTAGAGTTCACGTTCTCTCTCCCCCCATATTCTTGCCCTCTCTCTCTCTCACTTTCCTCCCACGCTTCCTCTTCCTCATCCTGGTCCTCATCCTCCTCTCTGTCTCCGTTTCTCCAGCCCCCGACCCTCCTACCCCCTTTTTCGCCCCCGCGCCGTTCACAACTCTCACCCCCTTCCTCCACGGTGCTCTTTGTCGCTTTGCCCGCGTCCCCGGTATTTTCGCTAATGTTTGATATCGAGGCGCCACTGTGACGACGCGAGATTTAATTAATTAGCTACGTTCTTTTGAAATAATAACCGGGCAAGGAGATTGTGCGCTGCTAGCCGACCCGACGCGACCGTACTGTGAGCACTGGAAAATTGTTCCCGGACACTTTTGATTGATTCCGACGACCCCCATCGATTTCGATGCATGTACCGTGTACGCGTCCGCCGCGCGGACCTTTTGAAGAGGATCGTCGAAACGCCCCGACGCATCTCGTTACAACGTAATTGTCATCTGAATTATTTTTACTCGTGCGTCGCGCCGCGGTCTGCGTTTTTAATCTCGCGGCCGCTGCTGATATGTAAATGAATCCGGTCCTTCGTCTGGGGTACGGTCAATATCGTTCTTGTGGCGTGCTTATTAGCTTTTCAGGCAATTTTCGAGGAGATTGGTACGTTTTTTCTCTGGCACCCTTGCTTTGGGAACGTTGTCTGTCTCCGCGCTCGGGGCAGAATGAATTCTCTTGCTTAATTGGCCGAGGACTCTGGTACAATTTAATCAGAGCTATTATACATGTGTTTGGTAGACTTGGATCTTTACTCGGACTTCAGCCGGCAATTGGAAACATTGATTTCTCTTGGTGGAAGGTTGATTGTACATTCTCAGACACTCATTCAGTAGAACATAAATAAATTTCAATCAAAAGCAGAGGACCGAATCGACGCGAACAGCCCACATTGAAATGTTAAAACCACATGTACAAAGAAAGTATATGTCTCGGCTACTATTGGACGATTTGGAAATTGAACTAAGAATGGTGCCACAAAATTTACCTCAACCTTGAATTTTAAGGTCAGAAGGTCAACAATTTTTTTTGTTTAGATCGCATCTTATTTTACTCGTCGCGAGGGTCAAAATTCGAAAAGGAACCATGGATTGCAACTCGACAAGAAATTGTTGACCTTTTCTCCTTGAAATTCTATGGTAGCCGCGACGTATAATTTCTTTACACACTGTACAGTGAAACGGTCATTTCTTCTGCGGTGGAAAATATTCGCAGACACTTCGGCAACGAAGAGCAAAAATATCAGACCACGAATATCACAGTGAGTTCAGCGCGACCCAAATTGTCACCGCGACGATTTTCTGATTGCGGGTCCATAAATCGCGATGCAATTAATATCTGCACGGTACTCGCGGGGGAAAAAAGTGAAAGAGAAGCGGGACGCAATCATGGGTGGGCTAGTAATGGCAGTTCGAGGGTACGCGGCGGTTACAGTGATTTTTTTGTCGCTGATCAAACTGTCGCTCGAGGTAAGGCAATTCGAGGACCACACGTAGTTTCGACGTGTCACCCGGGATGAAAGAAAATGGCGTACGATCATTAGCGACGGTGACTCGCAATCGGTGGACGGTCCTCGTTAAACACTCCACTCTCTTTTGACGTATCCATAATCACCGATAAGAACTCGTCGTTGGGCCCTCTCCTCCAATTCCTTTTTTTTCCCTCTCTCTCTTTACCGTCTCGAGAGCGCTCCGCGTTTATTGCAACAGCTTCTCGCGACAAGTCGCGTCACGCGTGCATCGCGACCGTGCGGAGGTATTAATAATGCCGATTCTTCGAACGACTAGTCCGCCAACATTGACTTTCTATCTTCGGTACGCGAAAGCATTGATTTCTAGGACCGAGAGTCTAATTCGAGCTCGACAAAAGCGTGTCTTCCTTCAGATCCTGTATAAAGACTGACAGATACTGCTGGACGAAAGAATACAGGATTGTGTCGCTGCGGACACGATGAAATTTCCAATTGCAGAGGATTCCTCGAGATCGGTGATTTATTAAAAAACTTTCCGAGCGTGTATGAAGATTGACAGATACGTAGAAATTTTGCAGTTGCTGGTTCCTCGAAATTCGGCGAACGTGTTCGTCGCGGAAGGGTTGATTTTCGAGAATCTAGTTTAAGTCGAACCAAAAACTGTTTCGTACTCTGCAATGAAGATTGACAGCTGCCGCTGGTCCTGGCCCGAAGAAAATGATGCTACAGTTCGGTTGTTGGAGAGATTAGAAGAAATTACTCGATAGCAGGAGGCTCCACAGGATTCGGCTACAGCGAAGACTCGTTCATTATAGACAGGCTGCCGAGTGAATGTCAGCGGAACGAGGCGGCGAAGACGATGGCGCGTGATTTGAAGAGGCGGGTGGGGGGTTTCGGAGATAGGATTGTCCGCACCATCGGCTAGAAATCCCATCAAGTATCGTCGTTACCCCGTGGCGTCGGTATATATATATACATATATATGGTGGCAGGAGGCTTCAGCTAGTTAGAGTTTATAATAAGGATCGGCTGTCGTGTATAACACGCCGCTGCCGGGCCTACTATCTATTTATCGAGTGAAAATGTCTTCGGTTCAAATCCCCGTGAAATACGGGGCTCCTCTCTCGCCGGGGTAGAACCTCTCTTCTTGTGGGCCCTCTCTCTCTCTCTCTGGCCGTTCCCTCCCTTCGCTGCTCCGCCGTATTCCTTCATTCTCTCCTCCCCTTCGATCGGTTATTGTTTGCCGGTTGCGCGAGGCTCCGCGAGCTGGAAAAATCGAACGCTTTCGTCTTGAAAAGAGGATAACGACGGAACAGAGGACGCAACAACCCGGGAATCTCTATTCACCGCTCCGATGGGAGAAAGGGGAATACGGGGGACAAATTTCGGGGATGTTACGGCGATTCTGTTTTACATACCATCCCGAATCTTCTGCTTTCGGATACGAATTTCGTTTTGTTTTCGAACTTTTCCGCACCACCTCGCAGTCGCAATAAAATTTTTTTTATTAAGCACTTCATACCCTTAATGGATCCATTTCGCTTTACGGGGTTACAATGTTACAAAGCTTTTCAGAAATAGAGGTTACAGAGACATGAATTAAATAGACAGCTTACAGTCATTGAAAAAGGAATGGATATACGTAGAAGCCTTAACGTTAGGTTTCGTAATGAACATTTCGACATTTAGGGGTAGTCGGTAGCCTGATGGATACGTAGAGATTCTACACAATTAAATTTTCGCGTACTTACCGATTTTTCTCGTGAACGGATCACATCCGCTGTCTATTTAGTTTTAAAGGTTCTCACGAACGCGAGAGTTCTTGCACATTCTCTGGAATTTCATCTCCACACGACGTATGGACTTCTATGGAAACGCTGATACCTGTCCATCGCTCGTTAGACTCTCAATCACTCCGTTGCGCAACAGATCGTTGCGACGACTGGAAAAGAATTCGTCGAGCGGTGACCTTTCCTATGAGCCGACTGCGTCGTTGGCAACTCCACTGAGGCGTGTTTGCGTTAGAATATTGAGACAGCATCATAGGAGACAAGTAAGCGACGCTACCACATTTTCCGGAGACTTTGTTCGGTCAGACCTTCGGAAAATGATAGAAATCAGCACGACAGGCTCGACGACGAGGGAAGTTTCGCGAAGTGAGTGTCGCAATCGATGGGGTTCCATTCAAGTGATAGCACGAAGTTAGAAGATTGCGGGGGTGTTTTCGGTGTGTTTCATGCATTCCTCGGTCGTATCCCTGACGAAGGCGACCGCGACGGGGGTCTCGCGGTGTCTAGACTGGCGGTAACAATTCTTAAAAAGTTCTTTGTTCGCGTGTACTCGGCCGACCGGGCTGGGCGGCTGGCTCTAAATCGTCCGCGTCTATTCTCTTCCGCCGTTTCTACGAGAGGATTACCGGCCGAGATCGTTTGCACTCGCCATGAACGCGAAAACGACGACGACGCGACGCGGCGCGACGGAACCTGGCGGAGAACGGAGAGAGAGGGAGAGAGAGAGAGAGAGAGAGAGAGAGAGAGAGAGAGAGAGTCCCTTCAGCGCGGCCGCACGCGCGCGCGACAAGAATTTATCACGCGTGACGTAATTCCGAATGCAGCAGCGTCGTCGCGTAGGCGAACCCTGCACAGCCAGAGGGGGGTTGCTTGCGACAGACTCGAGGTGCATCCACCTGGATATTAAAAATGTCGCACAATGAGCGCTCCACAAGCGGCTGTCGTTCGTCGGTGCCCGCCTCTGTGCGCGCGACAGAGAAAAAAAGCCAGGAGAGCACGGGCAGAGGCGCGACAGAGAACGACAAAGAACGACAGAGAGAGAGAGAGAGAGAGAGCGAGAGAGAGCAAGAAAGAAGGATAGAGAGAACAGTGCTAGCGCGAGCAGTATACCCAAACTTGGGACTCCCTTTCGCCGTAAGAGTTAACGATTTCGTGACGACAATTACGATTCCTCTGTGCTCCGGTTCGAGGTTACGAATTATTACCGCGGAAACTGTAACCATCCGGCGTGCTTGTATTTCTTGCGGCCTAAAGGATACGGTTAATTGAGCGTAATAATTTAATGGTTTCTTCGGTATCGGGCGGGCCAGCACGCGGGGAAAAAAATGTGTGCATCGACTTTCGCAAGAGGTACGCGAGAGGCGTTGCGATCCCTGTTATGCTCGGTTAGGCGCGAAAAATCAGGAACGTTGTTAGGGCCGCGTTTCCAGCGACGCGGCATGCGGCGTGCGGCGCGGCAGCCGCCTGGATATTAATGTCTAACGAGCCGACGACGTCGAACTTCTCCCTCAAACGGATCTCGATCTTTAATCGGACACTCTTCCGCGTGGCGGTTGATTCCGATTTACCTGGAAGCTTTGAGCTTTTTCATGGATAAATGGTTCTACGATATTTCGACGTTCTTCAACAGGCAGTAAAATAAAGTGTCCGTCAACAGACAGTGAAATAAAATGTCCGAAAATTCCGTAGTGTGCAGCATCGTCTTGGAGAGAACGATCGGGAAGAAGGATCGCGATTAATCGAAGGGGACCAGGAGGCTGATCCCGAAGGATCGGGGCGTCCGAACGTTCTGTCGCGGTTTGAAGGCGGTTCGTTGCTAGAAAAAGGATTCGTTTGGCAGAGCGTGCACCGTGTCGGGTACACCTTGGTCTGATCTACCGTGCGCCCCTCTCGCCTTTCACTCGGCGGGCCTCTCCTTCGGTTACGTATTCAAATGCGCGCGCGTTTGGCGCGGTTGGATTTCAAGGTCTCGCCGCGGTCCATCCTGAATACGCCCACAAATTTATCATTGAGTATTATTCATTGAAGCGTCAATGGTGCCATTTGAATATGAAAAGAAGGAGCGCGCGGCTGAATGGTCTGCTCGACGGGAGCACGCGTGTGCGAGGAGGCAAGAGGCGAGAGTACGAGTACGAGATGCGAGCGTGTGTTGGTTTCGTCGTCGTCGGCGCGGCGGGGGAAACTAGATGGCAGGCTTCGATTATTTAATCGATTCAGAATATTCAGGGGCTCCCGGGGATTTCTTTTTGTTTAACTTCCTGCAGATATTCGCCGCGGACCGGTGGACGGACCGGGGACCATCGCCTTCGGGATCGTTTCCATTGCGCGTTTTCAACGTGCGTCTATGCGTTCGCCTGTGCGTGTGCGCGCGAGTGTATGTGCGTTTTGAAGCGTCGACCCTGACCCTCTTGAGAAAAGGGAGCCACCGCGACGCTCGTGAATCGTCTGCATCGTTGTCGCGTGACAACTTATGAAGGAAACGACGTGTCACGCGGGTAAATGGTCCTTCGACTCTAACCTCTCTCTCTGCTCCTCGTGCTTTCCGTTTGTCCCTCTATCTCTCTCTTTTTCGAGTGCCACGGACCGCTGAAAAGAGATGTCAGTCCGTTCCGCGAGCGATCGACTTCGCTCGTTGAATGAATCACAAGCTGCGGGATTTCGAGCCATTGTCTCAGACACGCGTGCTCGTCAACCGTTTCATATGCTCCGGCTCTAATAATTAACCCCTCGCGTCGGAATCACGTCGCCCCGGATGATGGAGACCCTCTCGAGAATAATTAAACCGAAACTTTCCTATTTATTATGACGATTACGCTAGACTCCATCCTCTGCTCACCCTCTATCCCCTTTGCGCGATGCCGCGATAGATCTCTTTTTTGGTCGTTGCCGACGACTGTTCGGGCTCCGCGGATTTTTGCAGACTCATTTTCACGTGTTCCCCAACGCGCATGCGTATGTACTCTTCGGTTTTACAGGGAACGCTGCCACTTTTTCCTCCAATCTTCTTGCCTTGATAGTGCGATGCTTCTGGTTACCAGAGACGGTCTTACGTCGTTCATCTCCGTGATCGACAGATGTTGAGAATCGTTTACGTTATTAGTACGTTTCCCTTTAACGATCCCGAGGAGTCTCGTAATAGAGACGACCAACGTATTTTCGATCTGAAACGCGTCCCCCGTGATTCCGCCGTACCTCTTTCACGGGCGAGGAATCAAAGGTCCGTACCTCCGTCAGCCAGGTCGGAGTTTTGTTTTCCACTTTGCATATCGAGTTTCTCGATGCCAGATGCGCGCATCCACGGATTTTCTATTGTACCCAGAGGCCCCGGAATGAATTCTACCGATGATTTTTACATGCGCGGTTCCTGCTCGTATGGAAATGTCCGACGCGAAAGCTGATTCGCCCGTTCGCGCCGCCTCTATCGATGCGTACGAACACGAAAAACTAAAATCGTAAAAGCGGTGATACTATTTACGAGTTCAACGATGAAGAAATCATTCGCCACTTAGCGAAGCGTACCTGCATAGAATAAATAAAAGAATGTGAAGTCAGCTTAATTCTTGGTAGAATATTAAAAAGGTGACTCGAGCGAGCATCCAGTTAACAGGGGCTGCTAATAAAGAGAAGATAGGGATCTAAAGAGGTGGTTCCGGCGAGCAACAGGAATCGAACGAACTCTCGATATTTACGAACAAAGGAAACATAAAGTAGCTCCGCGCTAATTCCAGTTGATTAGCATCGAGGGAGCAGCGATTTTTTAACAGCTCCTTGAGACCGGAGCATAGAACGCATCGGTGACTTTATGGGCAGCATTATGCAAAAAGCGTCGTTACGTTCCATCACGGACTATTCCCGTCTAATGGACTAATAACTCGTTTCCGTGGATATCATTTATTGAGTGGCGAACGCGACACGCTGATAATGTAGCGACAAATGAAATTTATACCGGCCCTGTTTCCTGCGGATTTCTTTCTCTGCGTGCTTTCTTTTTCGTCTTCGAGTTTTTCTGCGCGGGATCTCTATGTGTGTGTATGTGTGTGTACATAGATTGTACCAACACATAAGCGGCGTAGTAAAGATAATTGGCCTTTGAACGGTTTGCTAGGAGGAATAACACGTTTAACGAGCTGAAACATTCGTACCTCATCGGTGCAATTATCTCCTCCTTCGTGGAAGAAAAATCGAGTTAATTATCCGAAGGTATATAATGACTGCGGAGCCAGCAGGAGGGGGCGAGAAGCACTAAATTAACGAACACCATATTTCTGTCGGCCGTGTCCTTCTATTTCATTTCTTGCCACTTGGAAATATGACAATTGCGCGATGGTATGGGGTGCCTTATTTTTCAATGGCCACTCGAAACGGAAGCGAGGCTCGAGTATCACATTTAATTACGTTGTACCTAGAAAAACGTCGCTTTTCGGGGGAAACAATACCACCGCTGAATTGCCTCGCGACGTTACATTCACCGTAAAATTGAACGTTTCGCCGCGCAAACACTTTGTTCCCGCGAAAAAAAACCTCCTTCGAGATGGAATTAAGCAGTACCATAAATTATTTCTTCCGTTCGAAATAAATGTAAACTCTGCTAGCAGAACAGAAAGGAATTAATTGATTGGAAAACTTCGTAGAAGCGAAAGAAAAATATGCTTGGTCTTTTAATAATTTTAACACGTAATAATAATTGAAGAGAACTCCAGTGTTAATAGTACGTAACGTGAAGTGAATCTGTTGTGAAACCGAACCACGGAATAATAGCTTCGGGTCTCCATCTAGAATGCAAAGAATGAAGAGATAATTGACTCGCGATACTTCAGACTCAATCGCGGCGCGATTCATCGCGCTAAGTGCGAATTACCATGTCGTAGGGGTGGTCGATAGTAACTAATTGTTATTATAAACTTATAGTATAGGTTTAATCATAATAGCTTGCGGCTAATTGGATAGATAATTAAGGGTAAAGGTAATTACGGGCGTATACACTGCATATACCGAGGTATATTCGTACTACATGCTGCTTAGTAGTCGATATAGCTTTAGGCTACGTTGCGTTTATGAGCTACGCAATCTGCTAAAGCTGGTACGTCGAAAATTTCGGCAGGCGTCACTGTCCTTGTCCCACCGAACCGAAGAATACCATAATCGTTTCCTTCGTGATTTCACTATTTGCCGAAAAAAATATTTTTATATGAGAATACTCGAAAATACAAATAACATTTCGACGTTTCCACAAAAATTCTCCGTCTGTTGAAATATTTCACATTTATTTCGAATTTTATGGGAATTGAATATTTTTATCTTCGTGACATATACGTATACGTTTAAATTGAATCTAGAAAACTATAATTAAATTTTTGCATTTCATTAAAAAATTTTTAGATGGAAGTTCGTCGTTTTAGAAAACGGTAATCTCAGTTCTGTATGAATTCAGGGGACCGGAAAGGAAGCCGGTCGGCGCAGAAAGTACTCGATTCGAAATATAATGAAGCGCGCGGGCGAATTATTCCGCAAATCTCGACGATTCCACAGGAAATCACATTCGCCAGTGACTACCATTTCCACAGCGGGGCTCCCAGCATCGGTTCGAGCCAGGGGCTTTCGTCAAATTACCAATTAACGTAAACGCCAGCAACAATAGCTCAAAGCTGTGTTCCCTATGAAACGAATATGCAGCATCAGATCCCTATGCAGCATCAGAACAAACAAATGTGGTCAGTGGACCATGCGTGGATCGGCGAAACTATCAAGCGAGCATGTTATAAAGCTCGTACTTTATCAAAATTCTATTAAACTCCTGGAACAATTTCGCTTTCAGTTCCATCGATAACAAAAAAATGTCCAATCACTTGTCAGAGTGATCGTCGTTCTCGAGATTAAATTCTCAGATACAATTTAAAAATGTTGGCCTCCAGAAAATTCGAGGCTATTCAAAATATCAACACCGTCTCGAATCTTGCCGGATCGAAACGGTGAAACTACGAAAGAAATCCACGGCTGTAGCGGCGCGATCGAGAATGAATTTTTCGTTTCACGATTAGTTTGATGCGGAGGGACGTTTGTTCCCAGCGCGGGGGGAGGGTAAGGAAGGGGTTGTCCTCTCAAAACGATTGTCTCCTTTGCTCCGTTTACGGCGCGGGCGAGACAAAGATGTTCCATTCAGCCGGTAGACACGGAACGATGAGCAGATCAGCGACGCGGGGTTGTTATATCGCCGGAAAAATGAATCGAAAGGTTCTGTCGTCGCCGACCAGAACCGGCGCGCGACGAGGAGCGAGGGGGAGGGGGGGGGTGGGTTTTGGTTTGGTTGCCGTTGAAGTGGCGACAAGCGACGACGACAGGAGAGAAAAAAAGAAGACGCACTAGAGATATCGGAGAGAAAGGGATAGCCACGCTCCGGGTGCTGATTATTTGTAATCTGCCGGGCTTGAAGCACTCGAGCGCGGCCGACGCTCGACGACAATGAGCCGCGTAGCGGATAGGTAACGAGCACGCGGGAAATAAAAAACGAATATGCCACGAAGTGACACCTCTCAATGACACTCATTTGTTCCTGCTGTTACGCGCCGGCATATTGATGCGCGAGGGGCACTTTCGCGCGTGTCCGTGTCCGTGTTGCCGCGCGTTGCTCGCGCTTCGGCCCTGAAGCAGGGTAACGCCACCACTTCTGGCGATAATAGCGAACGATGAATCCCTTGTTTTTAATGAGAAATAACGGCGAGCTATCATTATTTGTGCATTCCTTCCGCCGCTATACATTCGGCGCAGACGCGCGATGACGATGACGATCCCACCACCCCGGCTGGTTTTATATTTTTTTGGCATTGAAAGAGGTGTCTGCCGGGATCTCCACCTGCATTCGATCCTGCGGTGATTAAAAAATTTTCAGGCGTTTTTATCCGGGGGGAAGGTGGAGAAAATTTGTTGAGATTATTTAGGTGAGATGGAATTTGAAAGTGAGGGGTGAGAACCGGAGAATATTAAGCGCGATCGATTCGGGGTTCGAGACCCCTGGTGACGGACGACGAGTGAAGGTTGAATTTGTTAACGAAGTTACAGATTCCCGTAATCAAGGCGGCGCGGCGCGGCAGGAGGAGAAGGGATCGGTGTTCGGGGTACGGCACTCCTAGATGTTCAATATATCTTGCGCATTAACGTTCGCAATATTATTCATGTATGCAGGCTCCCGATACATCCTGGAACCGTTGTATTCCTATGTACACCGAATGCCTGCACGCGCCAACAATCGCCGACGATTTTTGCATAATAATCCGCGCAGAGCACAAGCGTGTACGGAGCGCCGCGCCGAGCCGATCGATGGATTTCTAATTTTTTTGGTGAAAAAGCTCATGCGCGATTATTTGATCGGACCATGGAAAAAAAAATATATTCAATTCCGAATAAAAATGGAGTAGATTCTCACCCACTGGAGAAACTCGCGAGGTACTTTCGACGGTGCGTACAATCTACACGTAGGTTTCATAGTTGTCCAGCGTAGACGACGACAACGACAACGACGACGACGTTATTTCAATTGCACTCGGGTGGTCGACGAACCCGCCAGGGGACGACTCCGAGTTTTCCATTCGGAAAGAAGGGGATCCGTGGAACGAGGCAGCAGCCGACCTTATCGCGGTTGATGCGCGTTCGAAACACGCGTTCGTGAAATAAAAGAAAACCACGGAGAGAAATACGGTAACGAAGATCGAGGGAGCGGCGGGGGGAGGGAGGCGGATGGAAAGACGGAGCCTCGAGATAATGGGTATTGGAAGAAATTCTCCGGGAGCAACCCCTGCAAGCCAGACACTAAACACCGAACGGCGGGGGCGCAGTTTGTCTTGGCCCATTAGGAGAAACGCTAGTTGGCTTGCTCCACGGGGCTGGGATAGAGCGATAGAGGGGGTGGAGAAGAGGAAGCGGTTGTTTTATGGCCCGGCATCTGTTCGACGATCGTCTCGTTCCGATACCACTTTATCCTCGGCGTTAGCTATTTCCTAACTGTTTGCGAAACAAGCTCTGCCTTTCTCCCTTCGTCCCTTTTTCCCTAGTACCGTTCTCTCGGAAGTTTCGCGTTCCGCTACCGTGGAACCAACCCCCTCCCCCCCACTCCGACGTACCATGTTCCCGAATTCTTTCCGTCGCTTCCTCCTCCTGTCCCACGCGGAGGACTTATTTTCGCGAGACCACATACACACACACACAGCAGACGCCGGATAATCTCTGGAATTGACCAATAAAATACTCGCGCAGCAAAAACACCGACGATCTATTGGCTCTGCAGCTAAGGACGTTGCGCCAGATTTTTTTTTTTAATTAACGATAATTACCAATAAGACTTAACGTTGATCCCCCCCTCGCACAAATTTTTCTCCTTGAAACTACAATAAGAGAAACTATGGACTCGCAATCGGTAGCAATTTTTCCTAATACTGTACGACCCCCGAAAGTGTTACATGAAATAATGATCGATCGTGGTAGAGAGGAAAAGGTGACGCTGTTTGGTACTCCGAACTGCGTCTTAGGATTCGCATAAGAATGTTGAGTTATTTAGATGGTTGTACGGGGTGGACACCGGCTGTGGCATACAGATAACGGTTCTCTTTGTGCGGTAAAGAATTGAATGGCGAGAAAGACGTCGCGCGTTGCGTCGCGTCGCGTCGCCTCGCGTCGACCAAGCCGGCCGTCAGGAATAAGGAAACAGAGTAGCAGCGAGCAGGCAAGAGATGAGGCATTAGGTGGCGTCGGGTAAGTACTTTCCTTTTTCCCGGCGCGATATACGTACCGGGTGGCAATAAATAATCGTACGGCGTGCAGGGAGTCGGCGATAATACGTGATCCCCTTGCGCTGAATACTTAATGCTAAGTACTCGGTGTATCTGCATGCATCCCCCGAGCTCTGCTCGCCTCTCTCCCCCCCTTAACTCCTCCGCCATCGCGGAGGTATGATCCTCTCGCATATGTGCAACTCGTGCGCCGTCATACATTTCGGTATGTCCTCGCACGCGAGAGCAGAGAGAACCATCGAGCAAGAGAGAGAGAGAGAGAGAGAGAGAGAGAGAGAAATAGAGAAAGAACATAACGTGTAACGGGCGAAACGGAGGGAGGCCACTATTGAGTCGCAACACAATAAAATAACATGAAATACTTGGCCGGAGAAAAAGGCGTGGGTGGATGGGGAGGGGAACCCGCGAGCGAGAGCCCCGTTCTGCACCTCTCCTCTCGCACCGGGTGCCGGAGAATCCAACCCTCTGTAAATGGGGGAGGTTGCTTCTGCTGCCGGTGTGTATGCATTATGCACGAAGATAATGCTCTCGGATACTTCGTCTGTATGGGAATAACGCGAAATGCCGCGAGTCTCACGCGGGCGTAACTCTTCTGACGACGCCATCTTGGACCCATTGTCGATTTAGAGTTCTTCATCGATCCCGCTGCACAGCACCTCTACACCGGTCCCTTTGCCGCACTCGGATTTCGGATATGCTTCATTTAGGCCGCTTCAGGATTTATCCAATTGTTTTTGAATGGTTCGTCTGATCTCTTCTTTGAGACAACAACCCCTTATAATTCACTGGTATACATAGCAGCGACTGCTCGTGGCTGAAATTAGTGGGGGTAATGCTCCAGAAAATTTTTAGCCTTGGTTTTACAATTGTGTAAAAGGGGGATGGCTACTGATATTTAGCTTAAGGACTGTATAAGTATAACGAATTAATTAAAGAAAAAATGTAATCATTATATTAAATGTTATCGATAATATCAAGCGGAGATATGAGGTGCTGCAGTTCTACAGTGCTTATACGCGATCCGATACATAGTAGATAGCGTCGAACGTATCTCCTGGTAAGCGATACAGGTCCGACCATGGCCGTCCGTTTCCCCCGTTCGCGGGCAATCTGAATTTTCACGTAAGAACGACTACGGGTTCGGATGAAGTAAACATTACGCCTGACGATTCGTTGATTTTTTCACGAGGAACTCGTCCGAGGTGTTCGTCCGAGTTTGATACCACGTCTCGGAGCAGAGATATTCGGCTGGCATCGACGGAATTTCTTCGCACACACGGGAATCCAATTGATGTTGCCATCCCCAGGCAGTCGAGACAAAGTAATTTGCAACGACAGTACCTTTGAGACACATCCCGTAGACTCTTGTCGCCGGGCCATGTGTGCGTTCGTTCCTTGTCGGCCCCCAAGGGTGAATCGGCGTTGCAGCGAGAGGCGTGTACGTACATATACATACGCACGTACGAGCTCGCGCGCCCGTGTGCGTGGTGCACGGGTATAGGTGACTTTCGATGCATCCCAGGGTAGTTGCCGAGCGGCGAGAAAAAGTAAAAGAGGGAATGGAAGACGGGTGACCGAGGCGAGCTTCCGAGAAAGACAAAAACAGAGAGAGAGATAGAGAAAGGGAGGTAGAAAACGGAATAATAGAGGAGACTCGGAAAAGCGGGGGGGGGGGGACGAGAGAAAGAAAGATGGACGGGAATGGCCGACGAGGGGGGAGTGCAAGACGTTGCGAATTCACGGAGGCAAAACGAGTCGATACCTGTAGACTCGTGTGCATCTATGAGCACCGCACCGCACCGCAGCGTACCACACCGTCGAGCTTATGTGCGTGCAATGTGTACATGTATGTGCATATCGGGCCAACCTAACCTAAATTCTGAATAAAACGGGGGTTGCATAAGAGATCAGGGGCGTGATGAAAAACAAACAGCGGTTTAGGTTTGCTGTTTGATCTTCGGGCCGGGCATTCACAGAACTCTCGACTCCCGCGGTATTATCTATTGACTGCATGCCACGGGATCGCGTGTATGCGATGCTCTCTCGCACATCCGCGCCCATCAGGCCTTGCACATCGTGTTTCGGCGACGACGCGACGGAGCGAAGCTGGTGCTGATACGACCGCTGACCGTACGTACGTACGCGCACAACCACGACCAGGAACGGCACAGAAGAGCAGAGAAGAGAAGAGAGTAGAGAAGAGACGTGCCGTTCCGTACCCGTGCCGCGCTCGTCGCCGCGACGAGCCCTGAAAAGAGTCCCGGCCTATGTCCGACGCCGGCGTCCCGACGCTGCTTGGCATTTGGGAATAGCTTTTATGCGGCCAGCCACCTTTCATCTTCAGCGCTTGATGATGCAATCGATCCAAAGAACGAACCCGGAACTCCTTCGTTCGACGTGGAATTTGATCAGCGATCGTTTTTCGGATTTTTCGCGGCGATCCTTCGTGCCTCGCGTTATTCTTTCTTTAACTCTCCGTGTAGCGTCGCTAATTTATCAGTATTTTAATAGATGTAATTGTATCTTCGGCCATTTCGAATTCCATCTTTGAAACGAATGAGAATTCTTGTCGAACGAAATCAGAGACAGAGTTCCAGGATAAAAGCGGAAAATCTCGATCCTCGAGGACTGAATACACACACACACAGAGAATGGCTCGCGATCTGAATGGAACGAGCTCAGTCCGTCGATACAATGATTCCCGTCGATGATAATTAATCCATCCTTGGCTCGGCGCTGGGATGGGGGGATGCCAATAATCGTAGAGACCCGTTCGCCCGTCCCCTCCGTCCACAAAAGCGTCACTTTTACCGCAAATCCGACGCGACGATTTGTTGCTCGGCTGGCAGAACCCTCCTCGCGCCGTCGTCGACGAGAGAGCTCCTTCTTCCGCGATCCGATTTTGATCGGCAGGAAATCGCATTGAACACGATAAACTCGAAGCAAGCTCGCAGAGCGAGAGAGAGGGAGAGAGAGAGGGACGAGGGATGAGAGGCAGGGAAACGAAAGGAAGAACGAGGCGAGCAGCAGAATCTCGTAACTTGGGGTTCGTGGACTCCTTTCAGGGAGGTTGAACTGATTTTCCACTCGTGGGATATTCAATAAGGCAACATTGAAAGGAAAGGCCTAAAGGAGCCGGGTGCGGGCTCGGATAGGCAGCAGCGGGGGAGGCCGTTAGACACGGAAGAGTCGAAGCCAAAAGACGAGAGGATGAGCTGATGCGTGCGTACGAAAAGAGCGTGCGTATGAGCGGAACGGGAGGGGGGTGGGGTGGAAGGCAAAGACAGAAATCACGGTGTGTATACAGCCACCCGTCCGTTCCCTATCGACTGCCGCTGCCAACCGTGTGTATCTTCCTGTAGCCTCAAGTGCCTCGAACCTCGCTCCGACGTCACTCCAGTGCTCAAGACACCGCTCGATCTTATCCGAGGCCCTGGCATCCATTAATCGACCACTTTTTTCGTCCCTCGAACCACTGGGAAATATTCAATTTTTCGATAATGACCTCGCCTCTTCACGATCCTCCTCGTCGCGTGATCCCCACGTGTCTTCTCCTACTCTGAATCTTGCGTTCTTCAATCCTCGCATGGCTTTCGACGATTTCTACCGAAAATAGACTGCGGAATTTATGTATTTTTTTGTATCTACAGCAATAACTATATCAACTGCGAACGTTTCACTAATATATTTTGCCGATAGAAATTACGGTCGTGAACACAACGATGCGCCGTCGAATCGAATCGCTGGTAACAGTGTTCACTGGTGAGGGGATTACGTGGAACAGCGTACGTTCAAGCGTTGCGGCGAAAAACAAGCCCGAGCATCGCGTTTGACGTTTTCATGTATTACCTGTCGGTTACCCTGCCGCGTTACAACGTCGTGTAAAATGCGAGATGACGCGCGGCGCGCGGTATAAATGTATTCAGAACGTGCCCCGGTGTAGAGTATCGGAGCCGTGCTTTCGGCTACGGTAAGGAAGGAGCCGCCCCCGTAACGGAGGAAGGGTGAACGCGCGAGGAAGAGAAAGAGAGGAACGAACGAAATATTCCTCGTAGATTTCTTTGCATAGAGAATTTTGATCGTTTGTCAAGCAGACGACGCAAATTGATGCAACGGACCCGTGCCCGCGAAATTGCTTCTTCGCGGATTAGATTTCCGCCCGAACGCATCCGCGCGACGCGACGCCCGATTCAATATTCAAAGCGAACAGTTTGCGTCGGTCGGTAATAGATATTTCGGGGTTCTCTCTCTCCACCTGGAAAAATCCCTACCGCTTTTCCCGTCATTGTTCCGCGAAAATTGCGGCTCCATCGACCGATTCATCGGAGTGCCGTTTGCCGCGGGCTGTATCGTTTCTTCTTGTTTCTTTTTTTTATTAATTTTTCTGTTTACTCGAAAGCTGGAAATTATTTACTGGGAAGCAGGGGCTCCGTTATTCGTAGTTGGATGCTAATAGTCTTTCCGATTAGTCTGTGGATTTCTTTTTCGCGGAATAAAAATAATTATATATACCGGAATAACTCCGGTAGTGTTGCATTGAAAGATTCGTAGTAACGGGTTAGTATTGAAAATATTTTTGGCGCTGCGTGACCGAAGATAGAGGCTAACGGACCGAAGTGGTGAAGGCGTGTGCAAGCCAGACACGCGTAATCGCGCGCCCCCCAATCCAGGAGGCTGTCTGACTTCAATAAACGCGGGCTCATGCACGAAGGAGCACGCAGCGCCAATAGAATCTCCATATTGACAGCAATTACTTTTTACCCCGTGTCCGTCTGCGGCAATAACCGTCCTCCAACCAAGGGTGATAACGGGCAAAAGGCAATCGGCAGCATCAGCAGCAGGCGGGCAGGCAGCAGCAGCAGCCACGGGTAGGTAGCGGTGGCATCAGGTTTGTCTCTTTTTGAGCAAGCCGGAGGGAGGACGATTTAAAAAGGCGATTGCAACAAGTCACCCCCCGCCGGTTCAGCACAAAGGGTTGCATCGGGTCGCGTCGAAGCGCGGCGCCCTGCGCGCGATTCAATTAATAAAATTCATTCGAATGCGTCCATTAATTTCTTTTTTCCTCCACCTTTCCTTGATGGAGGGTGGGAGAGAGACAGGGAGGGGAGGAGAAGCGAAAAAGGGTTTCGAGTCGAGCGGCGGCAGTCGCGTCGTTTAAAGGAACTGCTCGCGAGGAACGCCGGGAAGGGGGAAGGGATGGAGGTCGGGAACAGAGCTCGAGGGGTGGGATGGGTGCAAATAAGGCGGGTCTTCAGACCTCGAGTATAAATAAAAAACGAACGAACGAATAAATATCCAACAAGGAGCGACAAGTCGAGTGCCAGCGGTTCCCGCCACGTTCCCCGACTATACTACCACCATCCTCTTTCTTCTGCTCTTTCTTTTTCTCTCCTTCTCGTCTCTGCGCGAAGGGCTCGACGACGACGGGTCTCTCCCCCTCCAGCCTCGGAGAAGAAAGACCAACACCGCGAAAGAACGTTTTAATTAATATTATTCGCTTCTTAACTAACGATCAAAAGAGAGTGTGACGGATGCAAGAGCCCGCCGAAGGAACTGCTTAAGTAAAGAACCACCCCCCGTTTGGATCTTCTCGCAGGTATCGCCACGGTGCGGATGCACCTTTTCACACCGATTTTCATTTTTTTTTTAGCAGTTTCCCAACGAAAATCACGTTCCGGGATTTCGAATTGCGCGACCAAATATTTTTACATACTCGAATAACGAAGCCCAAGATCGAAACGATCGACCGACGCGAATCGTCTATTCCTCGGAACGGAATTAAACAGCGGTCGAAGCGAAATTCCCGGACGGCCGGCGAACGAGCTCTCGCGCTTGTGGGCAGCGTGAAGATAAATACTTGCCCCGGCACGGCGGAGAGAGCCGCGGTGTTCGTAAAAGGCGGTGCGTCGAAAAGGAGATGGCGCTGGTGGTGCATCGCGCGGCTCCGCGATGCTTGGTCCTGCACAGAGGTAAAACCGGCGGCGACAAAGCGAAATTGCTCGGGCCCGGCAGTTGTATTATCGAGTGTGCATTCATTATTACTCTGAAACGATGCCGTGAAAACGGACCATCGAATGAGGAGAGAGCCCGGAGGCGAGCGTCTGCAAACGCGCGAGAGCCGCGGCTCGGCCACGGCCAGCGTCCAAAGAGACAACGATATGCGGCGTCGAGCACCATGCCGCACCTCACCGCGCCGCGCACCGGGGGAGGCGAAAGAGAGGAGAGAAGACACGCCGCGCCGCCGGTTGAAAGAGATACACGGACAGGGAGCAAACGAATCGAGAAAGAGAGAAAGCGTACACGCGTAGATACGCGCGCTAGAGAGGGTGGCCACGGGGGGTGGCGCGGTTGGTGGAAAAGAGCGATAGGGGTTGTGGTAGTGGGGTAGACAGAGCATAAAAGGAACACTAGTAGGTATTAATATTTAGCATCTCTGAAGCCGCCCGCATTCAAGCAACTCCGCTGGATTCCCATCTAACTCCACCCCCGCCAAGCCACCCCCCGGCACCGCGCTCTCGGAACCACGGCCACCGCTATCGTCGACCAACCCCCTCTCCTACCCTCCCCCGCTCGCGTCTTCCACCAGACACCGGTCTCTTCCTTTACTTCGCCCCGGGTACTTCTCTTTACGGTAAAATATGTAAATCTAACCAATATTTCTAAAGATACACCGATGCGCAGACGGTGGGGGGCTCTTTTATGATGGGGCAGAGCGCGAAACGCGCGGATACAGCGTTAACGCGCGTCTCACACCCTCCCCCCCTCTCTGTCTTTCTCTCTCTCTCTCTCTACTTCGTTTTTACCCTCCCCCCTTGTATATCCACGATCCACCGCCCTTACCATTCGCCGCCTACAACCCCCTTCAACCCCGCGTGCTCTGTCTATCCGAACGTACGCCAACCTAAATACACCCTCGCCTCGGTCGAGTCTCGAAGAGGGGGGGTGGGGGAGGTGGTCGGACGAGGGTTGCACGCTGAACCGTACCATACGGGCGAGCACGAGTTTGTGTGTGCCCCGAGTATTTGAATGGGGCTTGAATATCGTCCATGAATATTTCGCAAGTTCCTATTTAAAAGAACGCCGAGCGCCGAGTGGTAAGATACGACACTGGACTGCGAGCAACACGGCCATGCACCGTGCAGAGAAAACCTTAGAAGATCGATCGACCTCCGCGAACATCATCAGCCTGTCGCAGCTTTCTCCGGCGATCAAACGAATTGTTTGGTTTCTCATTTCCTTCCGGTAACTTCTCTCGTTCGCTCAGTTATTTTCGAATCGAGGTCGACTAAATAATTTTCTTGTAGGGTTGTGCCCAGTTCACCGTGGATTAATCGACTAATAAGTCGAAGGGGGTGAGTCAAGGGCAGCGATAATCAGGCCGCAGGCAGCGACAGGCCGCCGCGCCGCGCGTTCCTTACCGAGCAATTTGGGGCGATTCTCCAGACATCAGAAGAATCGAGAATATACTTGCCGAGGCATGCACGAATAAACATAATCAGACGCGGATCTCGAGGCCCACTTGAAGGTACACTCGGAACCGGCTACCCTTGCGTGAAAAAGGGGGAAGAACAGCAGCGGGTCGTAGCAGCGCAACATCAGAGTCTCGTTACAAGTCGAGGGGTCGGTAAAAGATACTCAATTCTTTCGATTACACATTGCGTGCATACAGATCGAATACGGTTAATTCGAGTGGGCGAAACGGCGAACCGAGAAAGAAGAGCGGAGATAAAATAGAGAGAGAGAAAGAGAGAGAGAAGAAAAATATTTTTCCTGTGTAGCCTCGATTGCGTCGGAATAAACGCCCCACCATTTTTTTATTTCTCTCCGCCGAACCCTCGTCGTCGTCAAGACCGATACCAGCGAAACGGCAACACCGAGTAGAGCGAGGATAAAATATTAAATAATTCCCGCAGTCATTTCATTTTTCGGCTCGTTGGGCAAAAGGAAACAGTCGCGGATCTGCAATTTCCCTATAAGATCCGGTTGCTCGGAACGAATTAAAAAGTTTCGATCCCCAAACGACGGACCCGGGGTCCGCGTTGAATAATAAAAAGTCATCGGGCCTCCGAATCGCCGCGATTAACCCCATGCTCTACGATCTCGTTTCGATTCTCCCGACCGGGGTACACTGTTTAATTCCACTCGATGCTCCAGCAGCGTGTAACCGTGCAGAGTGAAATAATTCGCGGTGCTGTAGGATCAATGTGTTAATCTCAAACATTTTTCACGTGACCGTAGTCGGTAGTATTGTCAGTATTAACGCTAAACCTACCGAGCTTTACAAATAGGCGATAAATTTTATCTTATAATATTAACTAGATTAGATTTATTTAAACTTTGCGCGGTTCATATTGTAATATCTGCTCCACCGAATATATTTGTTTAATCGTTTACAAAAAATCTGGAACCGGTGGTTCAGTGTTAAACAGAATATTCTACTGTCAATGGCTGTCTAATGGTTTCACCTGTGAATCGGGTGACGTGTCCCCAAGTATAATTTCGCGTGACCGTAGTCGCAGCATCAAGATGCAGCGACGTCCGTCGTTGTCTAATGGCTTCGATAACGAGATCGCGATCGATGGCGGAGGTTCGCGGGTGAGACGGGGTGGTTGAAAAAGGCATGTGCCCGAAGGACGATGTGCCAAGGGAGCCGGGGGGGCACGCGGAAAGAGGCTGCTCGCGGTTCATCCCGCGTCGTCTCGCGCCAATTCCCGACAAATTGTAATTTCTAGAAACAAATTGAATATAAACGCGGCGTAATTCGAATGCCTGCTGCAGCGGCACCGACACAATAATGATGACGGCTGTGTAGAAACCAGCGGCCGTGGCTGAAGGGAGCCGTGGCACAGCCATCCAGCCCAGCCCAGCCAGAACGCCAGCCAGCGCCAGAGACGTAGCCATGCGCGAAACAGCAATCTTTCGAGGCAATCTCTTTAATAAATGAAGCATACGTTCCCGCTTTTGAATTACGTCTACGTAATAGCCTCTCCCTCTCCCCGCCTCCAACTCCCGGCGCGCTCTCTTTCTCTCCTCCCTTATCGTTTCTCCTTTTCTTGCCCGGTGTGCCAGTTCCGAAACGAGACAAAGGCCGAATCCGAGCGTGCTACTGTAACCCCGCGAAACTGATTTCCGCCGGTGTTTGAAAGGTGCCGGATGATTTCCCGAACGGAAAGAAAAGTCAACGTCAATTCCCCGGGCTACTTTGTAAACGTTACGCCGCCGCGCCGCTCCTGGATCGGTCGGAATACTTTCCGCAACCCTTTGTGCACCCGATGATAAAGCACGCGTTTCGAGAATTGTTTCCTTTTTCGCCCGGGCACAAAGGGCCGAGCGGCCGGATATTCATCCTAGAAAAATTAGGGGGTGTGCTCCTCGAGCTCCCTCTCCCTCTCTCCGTCTCTCTCGCCAGCGTAAAATATTAAAAATGTATCGTTCCTCTCTTCTAGAACATTTTACACTAATTTTACAACGCCTTGCTACCAACGAACTTCCATCCCCGCAACCCTACGCGCGCGTAATGTCTCGGCCGAGAAACTGGATTTCGCAAATGCGGATATTATTCCCTCTGAATTTCGGGAAATTCATCTTTCATATTTATTTTATTCCGTGGCCGCTCCGCTCCTTTGTGCCTCTCTTTACTTCCATCTGGATTCTATCGCAGTGTTTTAATAATGTTCCGACGAACTGTCAATTAAGATCATTTGCCAAATTAAGATCCCGCCGTCGGAGTATGTATATGAGAAATGAACGATCACGGTCGCCGTGTAAAAAGTCGCGTGGCACGGGTTCAGCCGGAGGATAACGGAAGCTGAATGGCAGGAGACGTCGGTGGCAGTAGGAATTCGAATTCGACAGTAGTAAACCGGTACTAAATCTTGAACAATCAAACGTCCATTGTTTGCCTAGCTCTGTCAGTCGGCGGAATACCAATTCCCGTGTCCTGTTGTGTTGGTGTATACGTAGAGACACCCGAGGGCCTTGGTGGATACGCAGCATTCTACAAACCCGGAAATCTCACACGTACAGGGGGCGCGAGCGCATCGGTTTTCGGGAAGGGGTCGTGTATACATAAGCGGGCGACGTTATATCGTGCGTCTCCAGCATCGTTGCTCTGCCTATACTGACTATACCGGTATATGTATATACTATACTGCGAGAAAGAGAGAGAGAGAGAGAGAGAGAGAGAGAGAGATGCCGCACACCAGCGCAAACCATAGCACGTGGCGCGATCACAATGGAGAATTTGACTGCTTTTGATTTGAACGGAAACAATGGCAGGCAGACGCTACTTACTTGCGCGCAGTTATTTCGGCAACTCTGCCCGCCTATAATCTTCGTAGATTACCGGGAGCCGGGAGGGGAGAGAGAAAGAGCGAGAGAGACACGACCGATATGCAGTTTTATTGTCGATCTCCCGTTCAATCTCACGGGGCCGAATTCGCCGGTGTCGTACAGATTAGGCGTGTTCCGGTCGATATCTCGGTGGCACTCGGCCGAAACGTACTCCGCGTTGCTCATCGTGTATTACCTCCACCGGGAAAACACTACACTCTATTTTTCTACAAGTCTACAAGTTGCACATCGAAATGTTTCAAAACCATCGATAAACAAATCGGTGAACGGTCTCGAACATGATCGGTCGTGGAAGAATGATCCGCCGTCTGAGGGTTAGCTCTGAAACGTGCTCAAACATTATTTTTCCACACTTTCGAGAAAAAAAGTCAAGGTTCAACAGCGGATAATTAAAACGCAATCCTCTTACATTTTTCTTTCTCTTCCACCCTTTCGAAATGGCTGAGCAAAGCCAAGATTCCGCGGGGGTTAATTAGAATTAACTCTCCTCGAGAGTCTCCCTCCCTCCCTCTCTCTCTCTCTCATTGATCGAAACACAGGCTGTGAACGGCGTCTCAGATTTCGAATAATCGGGACAATTGCGCACGGAAATATTCTCCGGGGGGGTAGGGGTGGGTGGCTGCCGGCAGAGACAACCCCTTGTTCCTTTTCTATGGAAATATTTGTCCGCAAGACATCCGGCCGGTTCTCAATACCCGGGGATTAAAGAAACATTCGGGGACCACCCTCCACGAGAGAGAAGAAGATCCACCAGCCTTCGATTCCGCTCGCCGAAGGGTGACACTGACCTTAGTATTTAGGAAAGTACAGATGCTCCACATTCCCGGATGCTGGGGTTGGCAAGGAGGGTTGCGTGGTCGGGCCTCTCCGGCCCGTCTCTCCTTGTCATTCCCAATTCGAGCCCCGTTTTGCCTGTTACGGGAATCAGTCGGATTCCTAAGACGTTGCACGTGCCGAATCCCGGGGCTGCGATCGAATCGCGAGAAGCCAGACCCTCGTCTAACAGAGAAATTCGAATTCTTCCCGGCTGTCTCTTGACATTCCGGGCTACCGTCACCGATGATCAACGTCACGCTCGTCCGTCCCCCTTCGGGAAATATTATGCCGTCGTTGTTCTACCGTCGATGGAACATGTCGATGATTTCTCGAAATGAGATTATTCGTAGACCGTTCGTTCGAATTCCGTGAAATTCACCGGGAAAGGTGTACTCTCGATGACCAGTCGCGAATCCCACGGGCAAATGCAAATTCTTCCCCGAGCTGGATTCCTGGACGCGGTCTATTGAAAATACCACTTTGACACGGCCGGACACTCGAGCACAATATCAGCGGTCCGGCTGCGGGGCGCTTCTTTGCCCGGGCGTTTAATGCGAATTGCATAAATGCCGGTGGCTGCGACGCTTCGGTTTTACCGTGTATGGACGCGCGTTTTCAAAATTACCGAGACCGTTCCTCGCTCTGGTAACGATAATGGAGCTCTTGCGCGATTGGATCCGTTAACCTTCCGACAGCGGAACTTGGATACATTTTTAATCCGTAGCATATCGTAATTCTAACATAAGAATTGTTTTTCGACGACGAGAAGGTAAGATAGACCAAGGCGAATAGGACCGAAATAAAAAACAGTTGAAATTTTTTATGGGATCCCTCTCCCTACACCTCTTTCAATTGTTTTTCATTGTTCTACGCTTATTATTTTCGTTTTTTACTCATAAATGAGAAACTTTTTAATTTGTTTATATTTTTTTTACCGTGAAGTAATACCAGCAAAGTCGCCATGAGGAGAGGGAGCAGGAATTGAGGGGAAAAGTTACCCCCCTCTCTGTACCAGTGCCGGACACTTGCGCGACAGAGAACAACGCGTCACGTGACCGGACCGTGACGAAAGCGTGGGGAATAGCGTGGTAGAGGGGGAAGGTAGTGTGGGGACACAAGTTTGCCCCGGAAACTTTCTCGTCATCTCACCACGGTACTCGTTCTCGTCGTAAATGCATCAGATCCGCGGTCTATTAATTAGTTGGGAAGAAAATAATTTTTTGGTTCGTGCAAACGTCGAACGGCGAATGCTAATTAAACCGTGTGCAACAAGACGCATCGGGAGACAGAGAGGCAGGGGGGGTTCGCGGCGCAGCGAGCCGCATCATCGTATCCAGGAATCTTGAGACTTAAAGAGCCGTCCTACGGATGATCGCGGACGTTCTCCACCGCGCGATAAGTCGTAAATCCATGGTAGAAGAGGTCGTAAAAGGAGCCAAAGTGCGTCCTTATCCCGAACCCCGCGTAATCACAAACCCTTTACCGCGGTGAGCCCATCGATCCGCTTCGTAGTTTCGCCGGCGAGTATCCCCGCTATCTATCGTAAAGGTAAGCCTCGAAATCGCCCTCGGAGACGTCGCTGGGGGGTTGTTTTAAGAGGTTCTAAATGTATTCGGATTAGACAATTTCGGGCCTGACGGCCGGGCTGCTTGTAAATATTGCTTCGCGCCGTTTATTGCCTACGCTGCGATCATTACAGCGTTTCTCTTTGCCGTGGAAATACTATTTTTACGTTTACCGGTTTCGCTCTGACGTCGTCGATGCGCGATACCGCCCTCGTCGCGTGGAACTTATGTAAACATTATTAATTTTTAATTGCGCATGAAAGCCGAATATTTCGTGACGTTAACGAATTTACAAAAATAGTCTGCTCACGCTACTGTGCGAAAGAAACGCGTAAAAAATCAAATATTTTGAATGCAATACATCAATCATTGTAGAATACAATTTCTACATAAAGATATTGTGTATCACTACATCTTATAATTATACCGGGTGTTTCTTTCTTTCGCACATTACTGTATAATTCAGCGTGCGGAGAATTAGCGAAAATTTATCGTCTATGCATTGTTAATGGCGGCGGAGTGGTCGAGAACGAAGGATCCCGTCGTAGATCCGTCAAGGGCAGAGATAAGCGTTCAGTTTCGGCGATTTCACGGAACCTATAATCGGCCGTGGTACATGCTTGCCGCTTATCAGCTGTTCGTTGGAGAGAGTCACCGGTGTATGTTGAACACGTTCGGTGTGTATTCGCCGGTTGAAGAGGGCGGTAAGACACTCTCCTTGGTGCGACGGAACGGTAGAAGGAGGATCTCTCATTCAATACGGGTGTATTGTTCGGGTCTTATCGTAATATCTCATAATTAATATCTCCGCATTGTGGTATGGATGGATAGGCTTCGCTGCCAGAGCCAACTGATAGCGAAAGCGTTTGTGCCAAGCAACTCCCAGTCCTCTTATTCCCTTTCTCGGGACCGTCATCTTTCTATTTCAATGCGGGGAGAGAGCAGACCTGTTCCTGGGAAATCAGTTCGCTCGAAGTCAACTTCAACGCGATTTATTCCCTACCTATCTCCTCGAGTAGTAAAGTCGATCATTTATTCGCATGACGATCGACTTTCAACTCTTTTCAATTCACTTTTCTCCTCAGCTTGGTAAAATGACGATTTTCGAGAGGTTGTCGATAAGCATCAATGAAAAACAGATTAATTTCCAGCAGCAGAGCGCCAACCATAGTTTGCCAAAGGAAAGTTACTCTCCCCGTAAGTACCCTATTAGCCCTGTAAGGGCATCGCAACGGTTCCTGCGTTGCGTGCGAGGGCGGGTCCAACAGCGGCGACAGTTGCTCGGGCGAAATTCCATTCGATAGAAATTTATCTGTTAGCAGAAATACCGTCTGTCCATTGAGCGTAATTACATTTCCAGCTAAGATTGAGATCCGGCCGTATCCGGCTAAGGAAGACGCGTTTATACGACGAAGTACGATCGTCGGTTTCGCTCGTCGTGTGCGTATCCTGTCCCGCGTCGGTGTATGGGCGTGCTTGGGCGCCGGTGTATGCATTCAATTACACTGTGTGTATACACGAATATATCCGGTGAACGCCGGCAAGGACTCGCCGCGTCTTAGAAACGGAGCTATTGAGCTTACGGCTAGATACGCTTCCCTCTGATGTTCTCCTATCCTGTCTGTTTATCGTCTATTCCGACATTTGGACAAGCGTCTTGGTTCACGGGAACCGGAAGTCCTTCTCAAAGCCCCTTTAACACGCTCGCCAGGACCCATGGTCAGCGTGCTCATGGTCATTGCTCAGGTCTTCCCTGGGACAGTCCAACCCTTCCGACAAGGATCAACGAAAGGTCCCTGTCTCAATAGATAATTATCTAGCAACAGACGGACGCTTTGATTAGGCCGGTTCAGCATCGTCTTGCGTCCCGCGCGTTTTTGTCGCAGTTGCAACGAACGATCGGTACTCGACAGTCATTTTTGCGCGATCGTCCGCCAGAAAGCCGAATTGCTCGTCGGTGGATTTCGCCCGGGAGTATTTGTTCGAACGAGAGTCGAAAGGTACGTTTGAGACGAAACGTCTGAGAGAAGGGAGATGGCGAGGGTACACAGGAAATGTAGCATCTGTTTGAACATTGTTACCTTAACGAGGACCAAGTATTTGCATTAAAGACGTAATCCTCGGTGTTTCGATTACAAACAGTCCGATATAGCGGCGAAGAAAGACGAGGGAGGGGGTGGGTGGGAGGTTCGATGCTGGATTATTTCAGGATTTTGGTATCAGAGCTGATGGAGGTGCGGCTTGAGGTTGCTGCGATCGCCGTCGGAGCTGAGAAGAACTTGATCTTCCGATAGCAACGGTAGCCCGAACTCGAAGCTACCTGCGTTTCAGCAGACACGGTGACACTTCCAAACCAAACCTCACCATCGAGTCCCAAAAATAATCCACCCCATTCTACTAGAACCGCGTCTACGGAACCAAGTGTCGATTAACCGTCGCTGTATCTAAGGACACCGAACGCATCCGAACGATGATTACCATAACTGTTTCCAAGGATCGATTGAACGCGCCCACGGTCCGATTCCGAGTCGGTGGGCCCGAATAAGAAGACGGGATACGAACAGCGGCGGGGAGGGGAGGGGGCAGTAAATATCGAAGGTAGGCGGCGCTGGGGCAATTAATAAGTGTGTTGCTCGGCAGACAGCGGTGATGCGGGGAGTCCGTGGCAACGGGCTGCTCGACTATCTTCCTGCAGGTAGTTCTGGGCGCATGGTAACTGTAGAGAGGAGAGGAGTGAGAAAGAGAGAGAGAGAGAGAGGGAGAGAGAATGGGACTCGGTGGTCGGGCGGCGGTGGCGGTAGGGAAGATAAGGCGAATCAAACCGTAAATAACTGCGGGAACGGCGAAAAGGAAAGGAAAGGGGCGAGAGGTAGAGAAAGGGGTTCGTGGGGGTGGGTGCGGGGGTGCGGGGGTGCGTGGAGGGTGGTAGGTACGACGCCTCGCCAGCTGCAAAACTCGGCGAGTTTTATAGTTGAATCGCATGACTCGAAATCTCCATACATTCCCCCGGTGTTCTCTCTTTTCCTCTCGGTTGCTCGTGTCTTTTTGCACGGGCCTCGTCGGTCTCCACCCCCTGTTCTCACCACCCCCGCTCGCAGCCGCCCCCATCGGCTCATATCTATTTTTATATCGCCGTTTCTTTCTACGAGCCCGCGGCTTCCACTCCACGGTAACGCCCTGCGAGTGAGTGCGAGAGAGAGAGAGTTAGGTCTCGCGACGACAACAGCGACGGCGGTGGCGGCGAAAATTCTGTTCCTCTCTTTCTCTGTGCTACGTAGACATTTCTCCAGGGTGTAAGATTGTGCGAGGGAGGGACGACGGGGGTGGGGAGAGGTGTGTTGTATCCATCCCCGGCCGGAAGAGAAACAGGCGATTAATTCCGTATTCCTAGATACTTTCTAACGGGCCGCACGCCAGCCTCATACTTCACCGGCCCGTCCAGAGACCAGGGTGTTTACGAGCGGCCGGACTCCGTCCTTCGAGAAGAACCGGCAAAGAATCGGAGACGGACACGCGCGATGTATGTTCCCTGCGAAAACCTGGAATTACGCTGACCCAACCGCTGACGAGGATTCACTTCGAGATCCTACTCGGAACGCGGTTTTTCTGGTCACAGAGAAGATCACGGCGTCTTCGTGTCGCTCCCAACTATGCGTAACTTCTATGTTTCCAGGAAACCCTGATGAAATCGTTCATAGCGTTCGCTCCTGGATCGTCCGATTTTTTTAGGAGGTTGTCCTCCTTACTTCCAATTCTTCAATTAAATTTTTTTCTTTAATCGATTCCTATGATTGGGCTGCTGATGTTATACATATAATTTAACCCTTTGCACTCGGACCTATTTTTTAACAGGAAAATTAAACACTTTCTCCGACCTAGAATAATTCCATTTTATATATGATTTTCTTTTTCATTTTATGAGTATGCAATTCATATACCTCATACAATAGTTAAATGTTTAGTGTTTGATTAATATTGTGAACAATGTTTTGAATGATGCTACAGTAATTTTTTCACTCGAGTTGCCACTCGAGTGCTAAGGCGTAAATAGGGGGTAGTTTTGGGGATTTCGAAGAGATCGAAGCTCTTGAATCTTTTCGGGGCGATTGCGAATGATTTGTTGATTGCCAGAATACGCGACCGATTGTTCAGGGTTTGTTATATGGAAATATCTAGTCGATCGCCGGGTATGTATATATGTGGAGCGTGCGTGGAAGTTGATCGAGGGCGCGCGGAGAAGGGAAACTGGGAGAAGTGCACGGCAAGGAGGGTTGAATGCAGGCCGAAGTCGGTACTAATACCGAAAGTTTTAACGAGTTTGAGTGATCGTGGTCGATGTAACCGCAACAATAATAGCAATAGTAATAATCATGCCACTCCTACAGCCCGGTACGAACTTATCGCATTGCGAGGAATAACGGGTCTGCCTCGGCCGGCTCTTTCTAAAAACCGTATAAAACTTCGAACATTACTCTGCAACGAGATCAATCGTTGCATTACTACTTCGCGAAACATTGGCTCTCTGCTCGAATTAAATCTATATCCCCTTAAGAAATACTTCCTTCTCGTACACGCGTAAAATAATATTTTTTTAAATCGATCATATACCCAACATAAGTGTCTCAGTCGAGTTTAAGGTCGTCTTCCAGCAGCTCGAATGTGAAGAATCAACGATTCCCGCAGCAGAACTAGCTGGAAAAGTTTCCCGGACAATTCTGATTTATGATAACGTCGATACACATCCGTAATCAGGCGTTATTAAGGATATATCGCCGAAGCCAGTGCACGCTAAGGCAATCAGAACGAACTTAGGATCGGGACAGGCTTACCGAATAGGGATTCCCGTAATTTATCAGGTTCCATAATCTTCTCGGCGACTGTTTCGCTATCTTTCCCGTTCCTTGGTCCGATCGATCCATCGTTTGCCACCCTTGGCGCAATAATCCCACCCTGGAGTTAATATATCGCGTTGCGCGCGGGGGACAAGGAGTGCGAGAAAGGCGAGAGAAAGAGAGAGAGAGAGCGGAAAGAAGGAAAACGGGGAATAAGTATGCGAAAGGAAGGAGACGGTGAGAAAGAACGAGCCGGGGCCAATACATCACTCCGTCGGCTGTTCGCCGCGGCAGACCCGCCAAAATAGCAATTACCTCCGCGGAATCAAATGAAATAAAATTGCATTATTTGGCATGCCATGGCGCGATCAATCATACACCCTTTAGCGGACCCTCCCGTGCCTTCCCCCCCTTCCGCCACTCCTCCCGTTCCAGGTTTCTTTCGGGATACCTGTCTATACCTGTGTAAGTACGCGTGCGTGTCCCACGGATTCCAATACCCCGAGCGCAGAAGATGGAGAGGCGATTTTGTTCGCCGATTCCGAAAGGATTCGTAATTTCCGACGAAATTCTCGATCCCCAGCTGCCGAAAATTGCTTCGGTTGTTTTTAAACACCCACAGCAATTTTTCAGAATATTTTTCGCGAAGATGAAATTTTATTTAACTTCTTCCACCCCGTCGATTTTAATCGTAATTTCTCTCATTGAAATCGCCTCCGCGATTTTACGCGGAGTTTATTAAAGAACTTTAATGTTTCTCGTTTTCCCAAGTAGTATTTTTTTGGGGGAGTCGCGCGCTGGTAATGTCGCCTAAGTCTGTCGCACGATGCGGATCGTCGGATAGCGGTTTGAGCAGACACGTCGAAGAAGAGCGGCATGATATATGGGAACAATATGGTCCCATATTTCTGTTGCTGTCGCGGCAGGATTAAGCTTATACTCTTCCGCAGCCAAATATCTTCGGCAGTTGTCACGTACCGCCAGCACCCTACGGGAAATACAACGTCGCATTCCCTTTCGTCAGCCGGTCTCTCTCCCTTCGATTTTCTCTTCGTTTCCGTGCGTTTGCTAGTTGCGCGACAGATGAATAGACAGCGTTGGAACAACGATAAAAAAAAAAGAATCACGTTCCGCACCCTATAATAAATGCTCGAAACAAAATACTCGAATGCGTACGAGCATCGAGAGCAGCATCGCGAACGTCTTTCGCGGTGTCTCGTGCGACGAGCGAACCGTTTAGCGAGAGCTCCAGCCCTCGTATTTTTAATTAATCATCCCCGGCAGCTCCGGTCCATTGAGTCCTCTCTCATGCGACTATCGCGCGTCGGTTTCGAGAGGGCTCCCTCGTCGCGTCGACGGGAGGACTTGCGGCGGTCGGTTCATCGCAACAAACGGCTCTCGCGCCTCGGGAACGCTCGGCTCGCGTTTCGAATCGACCGAATCTTAATTATTTGCAATTTTACGGACGGCAGAATATAATTATAATACGAGCAAAGGTTTCGTATTGCCGTAGGGTCGGTGGCGGGAGCGCGCGAGGAGGTGGGGTGTGTGGGTTGAGGGGTTTGCGCCGTAGTTACCTGCCCCTGACCCCGGCTCGTTTCACCCCCGTCCAACCCCCGTTCCGGAGCCCCCTTTTCCAACCCCCGCTCTTGCATCCCCTCGTCGGACCCCGGCTTCTCTCCCGTAGTCGTCGCCGTCATCGTCGTCGTCGTCGGTGTGTTCCAGCGTTCTCTAGCGTTGCACTCAAACGTTCCTCTCTTTTCTCCGTCCCTCTTTCTCTCCGTCGTCAACGACCCTCCTCAGGACCGGCGGCGCACTTGCCACAAGCATTTCATCAGAAGCGCCGTGTAGTTCCACAGACCACTTAACTCATAAATGAGGGATTATTTCATCGTGTAATCGCGTATGGGCCAAAAAGCATTACAATTAACGCTAACCAACTCCGCGGCAAGCGGCGACGCCGCCGCGCCGTCTACCCGCGGCACCGAGCGATGTCAAATGGAAATGTGCCGTGCCGCGCGGCGAGGCGAGGCGGCGCGAGGTTACCGTCGACGTGGGAACCGAGAGCCTCAAACCCCTAGACTCGCGAGAGAAAGAGAGAGATAGAGGGCCTCCCTCCGAGTGCCGACCAGAGCAAAGTATTCGAACGTTCCAATGAATTCAGGATGGGAAAAATCGCGGGGAGAACAGCGTCCTCGAGATCTTTCGGATCGCGGAATTCTCGTCGACGCGGACGCTTCTCGAATTCGAGGAACGCACGGGAAAACGTTCTATCCGCGAATCTTGGTGAATTTAAAGCCTGAGCAATTTTTTCAAGACTTTCGATTTGTTTCTCACCCGGGAAACTGTGCGGAATCGACACCTCCGGAAGTAATTGCTGTATTACGTCTCACAATTGTACGGGAAGTGTGAAATTGTAGCAAGTAGAATTTCCGGTTCGAGGAAATCTATAAATTTTTTGGTGAAGTGAGCGAATGGACGAGGATTTCGTTGAACGGGACCAGATTTACAGCGTCGTCGTTGTCTCCCGCGTCGCGCTTATTTTTGATTCTTTTCAGGAGATCGGGACACCCCGTATATAACACGGCCCCGCTGTATACAAAGAGACGTCCGTACGACAAAGACTTATAGCATTGTCCTTCCGTCTGTTCTGATCTTTTCGAGGCAGCTGATACAAAGAAGAGACGAGAGAAAGAGAAAGCCCCTTTGTATCCCATGCGTGCACCTACCCCTGTTTATTATTTCCCTCTTTGTCTGGCCGAAAGGTCTATATTTTCAGGGCCCGCTGCGTCTCTCGCCCACCTATCAGCCCTCTCTCTCTCTCTCTCTCTCTCTCTCTCTCTCTCTCTCCTTCTCACACAGACGACCATTAGTGGCTGCGTGAAAGCTATTGGAAGCCCGGTCGATCTTCCCGGCCAGGCGACAATCTCGAAGGCGTTGAATACTCTCTTCAGCTCTTTTACCCTCTCTCGGTCCCTCGCTTTGCTTTTTTTCGCGCGCGAGTTTGTAATCGCTTCCGTCTTTTCCTACCCTTCAACGGAAGCTACCTAACGTCCAGGGCTCTTCCCGACGCGTTGGCGATCGATCGGCATCGTTTGATCCGTTAGCGATCACTGTTTGATCCTAAAATGACTGAGCAATATCGATGTGTTTAAAATTAGGGGGGGTGCTGCTGCAGAAGACTTTTAGCCTTTGTTTTAAAATTGTGTAAAAGAGGGTTGGCTGCTGACATTAAGCTTAACGATTATATAATTGTAAAAGTATAAAGAAAGAATTAAAGAAAAAGGGAGACTCGTTCTATTAAATGTTATCGATAATATCAAGTGGAAATATGGGGTGCTGCAGGTTTTCTTCTATCGAAAAAGTTTATCTCGCGAATCGCTGTCAGCAATCTCCACTGTTAGTGAAAAATAATCTTGAAATTCCGCAAGAACAGCATGAAAATAGGCGGAATAATTCTGTCCATACGAATTTCGAGCGTAAGCATTTAATAGCGGGCATCGATGGCACTATCGCGTCGGCTCGCGCTCGTATCGATTCTAATCCAGCAACCCTAAGCGCGGTCTAATAGGAAACGAGCCGATGCCCCTCGTTTTCGTGCGCCGGTTGGTTCGAACGGTTAGCCGGTTGCATGTCGTGCATTGATGGGCACAATGTGACGTGATTGTACCAATCATGCGATATTATAATCAATAATACTCGCTATTAAATCCTAACTATGCACGACTGTTAGTAATACCCCGCTATGCACCGCGGCCGCTATTAAGGGATGCAGCTGTTCTCATTTCACTTATCAAATAACCACCGTCGATTCTATCGATTGAATCTATCCCGATAATCGCATCTGCGCACGTGTCTACCGCGAGAATCTCCGGCGGGACGTTCGACCGGCGAATCGAACGGTAAAATTCGCGCGACGCCGAGCGTTAACGCGAGTCGATGCGTCAAAAGTGTCGACGCGGAATGAGAATCTCTGGTTCAGAGCAAGTAAATAGAAACAGGCAGTGCCAGTCAGTGCTCGGAGCAACTGTATGAGACGTTCGGACGCCTGTGCGCTATCTTCGCGTTTCCGCAAACTGTGGAACTCCGGGAATCTGTTGAAAAGCGTGATACAAAATGCTCTCCGAGACGTCGAGAGCCTGTCTGATTGACTCTTCTCGCCAGACGGCTCGCTGCAATTTTCCGCAATCGTCCGGGAATAATGTTTGCGAGACTAATCAGCGACTCTGCGTCACTTATACGTCGCTCGACGCAGCTAACCCCGCGGACTAGCATTTATTTTGAATTCTCGCCTTCCGAAAGAAATCGCCGAAACAACGGTAAAAATGAACAGAAATTTTGGAGAGCAGTGCCCATTCAGTTTCGCGCGAATTAAGAGTCGACGAAGGTCTTTGAAACCGTGAATCGATGGACAAGTTTCGAATATCTCCTTCTAACAATCGCCGGGAAAAGCAGTCAAAGAGACAGCGAGTAACTGCAGCAAGGGACAGGGAAAAACCATCCAATTATTTGCCCGCTTTGTTTCCCCGAGTTTTCCTCCAATGATTCGGCCAGATTAATACTTCCGAGAGAGAAATACTTAATACTCTTTGTAGCTATTTGTGCTAGCGAAGCGGAATCGCGGCCGTGTAATCTTCCATTATAATTGACCTCCGCTGTTACTTGTTTCCAGCGGTGTTCCACCGCCAAGACTTCCTAAAAGTTGAATGGAACGCGAACCCGGACGGTATTTATTTCACCGAACAACGTTATATTTACCGGCGGCGGTATTAATTCGAAAAAATAAGTAACTAAATACCTGCTGAGTCGCGTCGACTGGTCGCTGCTTTTCGCCGTTCGCTGGAAAGTTGAAAGATCCGCTCGGACAGAAATGTTACCTCGTTAAATTGTTCAGGAATTCAATCTATAAATTGATATTGATTAGTTGCAGCGAGCAGATTCGAGGGACTATTCGTTATCGGTGATTAAATAGGAGTCTCCGTGGAGATCGGTAACAAAAGAAGGTAAAATGGGATTCGTGAGACGAATCTCGTGCTCCTCGGGTTTCGTAAATAAATAATTAGAATCTCCCTTCAGCGTCAGCATCGGCTTTCTTTTTCCGCCCTCCTGTCCCGGCTTCGTCTTCTCGACCGGTGAATGGCAGTGATTGGCAGTTAATGACGACGTTTCACGGACTACCCTCTACACCTCTGATATCCAGCCACCTTCCTCCCCTCCACCCCGATGGAACAAGTGTCCCGGCTAATTTCCATCGAGTCACCCGCGATTTTATTCGCAAGATCCGCCACGGTCGATCTCGCAAAGCGATCGATCCTCGAGAACCCCCTGAAATTTTAGACATCTTCTGGAGAATAATGACACTTTTCAATTTCAACACTAGACCTACCACGACCGGTCATATGACTGGTTCTAGATTTTTAAAAACATCTTTACAAATATCTTTGTCAGAGCACCTATTGCAATAAGAACCGCGCAGTCTAAATAAATTATTATTGTCATTTTTATAAGGCAACTTATGCACTTTTATAGCTGGCGGAAAAGGAAGAAGTTCTCCGTACCTCATCTAAAAATTGCAGCCAATTCCAATTACTTGTAATAATGAAACGAGCTACGCGTTCTGCCGACATAGTCGCAGAGGTGTTGCGGGGGGGGGGGGGGGGGGTAAGCGAAACGAACAGAGAGCATTAGAAAAGCCGTCCTTCTTCCCGCGCCAATATCGCGGGTAACGCGAACGGCGGAGAGCGGGGTTATCGTTTGGCAAATAATTCGCCTCTTTCGCTCGTTGATTGGATCTCCAATTTGGCGTCGGGATCCTCGAGAAAAAGCTGCGGGAGAGCTTTGGTATATCCCGGGCGCCACGATTTCCTCCGAAGCACCGGGAGGACGGTCGCGAGCTTTCAACCGCGGAATTATCAATTCCGGTTCCTCGGAGGATTTAAGGTAGTTTCTCGTTGCGACGTCGGTGACGCGGAGATTGAGGCAGGTTACCGGTTGCAGAGGATTGTAGACATTCGTACTTCGTTGTAGCGGCCTCGACCACTCGGGGAATAAAGTACAACAATACGAATCGTGGATTGTGTGCGGGGGGCCGTCGGGGGCCGTCGACGACAGTGGCAGCCTATTTACTCGGATAACGATGCTCCGGTTGACGTCGGGATCGACTGTCTCTCTCTCTCTCTCTCTCTCTCTCTCTCTCTCTGTCTCTCTCTCACTCCTGCTCACACTCTTTCTCACTCCGTCGACCAGCAGCGCTCGTTTATTCTCTCTTCGTCCCCGTAGCAGTCGGTTCTCTATCTTCGCTTGGACTACTCTCTTCCTCGAACCCTCGTTCCTCCACTTTTTCTCCTTGTCCGTAGCATTAGCTTCGCCCCCCATTGTTCCACCATAAAAATGTCAGTCCGCGAATCTATAGTTAGGCGCGACAAAGAACACAATGAAAGATGTATGGAAATAGCCAGATAGGCAGCAGCTACCCCCCGGCGGGGCGCGGCGCGACGCGGTGACGACGGTGCGCCAACGACGTCAGACACAACCACTCGAATGCACTTGTCGTGCACATTTAAACGACGGTAATGAACCATTGTTGAGAATTATCAGTCCTACCTTCAGCCCGCTTGCTAATTATCAATGGAGGGCCGAGATCCAACGCCCGACCGTCGTCCTGCGTACACCCTACGGAACTTGTGCGGGTGTGTTTCGGTTCTTGTTCCGGTAATTCGACGATCCCTTCTCGAGGGGTCAAATGGTACGCTTTCCTTAAGAGGAATCATCTTTTCGTCAGTCTGTATTGGTTAAAGCGAGGGAAAACGGGGATGGAGGAGGATATTCACAAAAACAATAGAACAGTTCGTTGCTTCGGCAGCGGAAGCACGGTATGATTAAAATATTGAATCTGGCGCGGTTGGCGGAAGGAGCCGGGGCCGAAGTGTTCGGGTAAAGAAAGTCTAGCGCGAATTTCAATAAAGAGCGCCGTTACCGACCGGTAGGATTTGCCAACGAGCAATTAAAGATATTGCTATTGACCGTCTCTCGATGAAGTTAAATTAAAGTGAAATCAAAGTTACACCGAGGCGCGGCGCGACGCGGCACCGGAAGTCGGGAGAAAAATTTGATGGAACTTGTGAACGGCCGATCCCTTTGATTTCGCTTCGGTTTGTTCTTTCTGTCTGGAGATTATCGGTAGCGTAGTTACTAAAATTTTCAATCGTCAAATCCAGACACTTCTTTGGTAGAGTCTCGCTGCAATTCACAATTCTTCCGCATGGATAAAAATAAATTGCTGTTATAGAATTATCAAAAAAAAATTGGATGTTGAAATTCAGGAGAATGGAGACACGCGGAGGATCTCGCGCTGAGCTATTCAGCGCTAGGGGCTCAGATTGCAGTGGCCGTAGCGAATTTCCAAGCGTGTGCCTGGACACCATGGTAATCGCCGGGAGCGATCAATCCGCGGATTCGTTGTTCCGGCGCGATCTCGTCGAACGAAAGTGGCGGGTCCCCTTCTTATGCAAACGATTTAATCGACCGATCGCCGTTTCCAACGGCGCGGCGTGGAGCGGGCTCTCCCGGACCGATTCGGCTCGGCTCCTCGGGCGTGAAGAATAAAGAGGAAGCGGCGCGCACGGCACAGAGCCGAGCTTTCGGCCGGATCTCCAACGGTCTTATCTTAATTATTCCGAAAAGTTAATTAGTTTTTTCCTCCCGCTCCGCGGAAACCCTTTGAACGTTTCCGCGTCTGACGTGGACCTCGTGTTCAAGGAGAATCTCGGAATGAGAATAACCGTCCAATCGTGGTGGCTGGGCGGTGCAGCGGCCGAGTAATTCGCTAGGCGTACTCTTTTGTGCCTTTAATTATTCTCCCGGCCCAAAAGGTGGAAAAAAAACCAAGGAAACGCCCTCACACATGCTCCCCCACCCACCCCCTCTTCCTCGTCCACCCCTTCCACTCTCGCGCGCGCTATCGTGGCGGCCCGTATATACAGGCCGGATGTTAAAATTTTCTCGTATCATTTTCCTAGATGGTATCCAACGGAGAACCGACCGGGGTTCATTATTCGTTTTAATACCGTGGTCCGCGGGTCGAGTAAGAACAGGGTGGAAACCGATGGCGGATAAAACATACGGGATATTATTAATTAAATCGCGCGATCGGTCTCCTACAATTCTACAACCATCGAAAATTCTTGTAACTGGAATTACGTGTTTGTTTCCCTGATCTGATCGGGCAGATAGTTTTTAGATTGCACTGTCTTTGAGCGCACACAGATTTCTACGTGTTAATTTATAAAGATTTACTGAGATTGGGAAGTAAAAATATATTCCACATTCTCTTTGAGGTTGCACTGTATTCCCAAGAAGATAAGAATCTCGTTAAATTTGTTTAAATATTCTACTGCAACAGATTCTAGAAGATCCGAAATGCATAAAATGCACAGTGCAGGTAATTATCGTTGTATAATAAGTAGACTGCAGACTCTTATGCAAATTCCCATTTCAGTGGGTTGTTTTACGAATCCCGGAATAAGGTAAAAAAATTTCTTTCGCTCGGTAGAAGAAAACCCGTAGAAGCCGAAATAAAATAGAAATATTAGTAACAATAGCTAGCTTAGTGTGTTCTACAAATTCGCGAAATCTGCAACTGGTACGAATATCCGCAGTGCATACTTTCGTTATGCTCGTTCGCGATGTTTCTGATAATTGCGAGACGGGTTTTCGTGGCGGTCGATAGTTTCTGGTTTTTGGGTCAATCTTAATTAATCGAATGCACAACAAGATGACTTTAGCGAGGCCGTAAACCAACAGCTTCCAGCGTGCGTGCACGCGACCGTCCGTAGGGAGTAAACAGGTGTCGGTGAACGGCTGTGCACGCGGTTTACACAAGCGCCACCCCTCGCTGGGGGTGTAACATCGAAGGGTAGACGGTGAGAGCCGAAGAGAGAAATGCGCAACGAAATGCTGCGAACTACAGTACCCTGTACACCGATGTACACTTTCGGGTAACTATACTTGTTACCCGAAAAAACAAGTCTTCCCGAAAAAATTCCTCGTACCCCCTCAGACATCGGACGAACGAAAATAACCCCTAAAATAATCGCTGTCCCTATTTCTCTCGTTCCTACAGACTGGAACCTATTTATTAGCTGGTTTACCATTGTCCGTTGTTAAATTATAGACACCAGAGCCTTCGGAAACCAAACCGCAAATGAAATATTAAATTCCAATCGTTCTAAGTGCTTCGGTCCGCAAAATCCTCGACTCGGACGGATTAAACAAGCGTGTCGATCCAAGTCGAAATTGTTTTCGCGATACAAGCCAGCGAGTCTCGTGCCAAATTTCGACAGAACTTGAATCGATGTAGATCCGAGCTGTCTAGACATACTGTGTTGTACGTCGAGCACCGATTCACGCAAACCGCGAGTCCAGGAGTCCGGTGTTTTTACAGCGGGGTTCGTCGATCGTCGCGCGATGCGACCCGACAATTTGCAAATTGCACAGATTATCACGGTTAATCCCGTTTCCGGTGAAAGATGCGGTCGCGGCCGGGAGTTCCGCACATACGCGAGCATGTAATATCTACAAATTCAGGAAATATCAGCGCCCCAAGGGGTCGCGGGGACTGGTTTATATATACAGTTGCTTGATACATACCTGTTGGATACCGTCGTGGCAAGAGAAACCGACAGAGAGACGGAGAGAGGAGAGAGAGGAGAGAGAGGGAGAGAGAAGAGAGAGACTCGGACTGGCAAACTGCAAACGGCCCTGCAGCCACGCGAACCTACATTACGAGCACGCCGCTTTTTCGCATCGCCACGACAAAGGATGTTTTTAGAATATTGATATCGAAGTTGTTGCGTCGCCGGGGGCGCGAAGGGTTGCGCTCGAAGGGATGGGACAGGACGGGCGGGTGGGAAGGGGCTAGGAAGAGAACTTTGAACGTACGGTACGTGAGACGCGCGCGAGCTTTCTTCTTTTTTTTCCCTGTTTTTCCGTGCATTTCTTTTTTTTTGCGTTCGTTCGTTTTTTATCTTTTATTCGCGATGAACCGACCCCCTTTCTCCATTCCATTTGCATTCGCGCGCTGGCTTTTTGCCTCGGGACAACATGGTTCCAAGGAATCGCGTTAATCGCGAGATCTGACGAACTTTTACCTTGACGTCCGCGGTTTTTAATCATTCGTGAGGCCGTTGCCGCCGCCTGCGTGATGCGGCTCTGTCTTCGATGGATTCGACAGGGTTCTCGAAATCATTATGCCTGAGCTCGCCCCTCACGCCGCGGACAAATGACTGTAGCAATTAAAGCCGTTCGCAGAAACAGTCGCAAATCTACCCTGTGGGCCATTGTCGGCTAGCGGATCATCGGAAACGTCTGTGCTCCGAGGATTCGGCACGGTCTCCAAGGACCCCAGGGCTTCGAAATTTTTTATTTCCGCAACAGGCGCATTATGCGAGGAAAATGGCGGCCCGGAGGGTGGACAAAATCGTCGTTGGTCGAGGTAGCAGCGGTTCCTATGGAAGCAGAAGAATGGAAACGAGGTTCCCGAAGAAATTAGACGGCCGGAGGAGAAGGAGAGCCGGGATCAATCCGGGACACTCTGCAGCCACTGGAACGGAAGGAGATCGGCCGCAGAGGGGGCTTCAGTAATATAAAGATGGCCCGGAAGAACGGCGATTCCAAACGAATCGCTGATTTGTGTCCGGCGGGTGACATTTCATTCTTGTGCTAGCAAGAGGGGGTATTGTCTCGCTTCCCTATCAGATTCTTTCATTTCTCTGGGCTGGGCTCGCCCTCTCGAGACCGTACGATTACTTCCTTTTTGTTTTCATTTAATTACTGATGTCAAGGGGTTGTAGCCGCGCTCCCTGCGCCCTCTATCTCTCTCTCTCGCTCTCTTTCACTCTACCGTACTACTCTCCGAGTTCTCTCGGCGCCGTTGACTTTTTCCTTGCCTCGACGGTCTTTTATTCCTTTATTTATTTCAATTATCTGCGCGACGTGGATTCGTCATTGCCTTTAATTTCTTGCGGCCCCCCGTCCACCTCCTCCGGGGAAAGGACAGCGAACCGCGCTGATAATCGTCCGGGTTTGCCGAAACGTCTGGTCTACAAACCAGCGGTACTTGTACGATACCATTTAACAGAAATATTTTTCAAAATATCCTATTTCGACGTTAATAGAACACGTTCGTTATAAATCTGATGAATTCTTGCGAAACGTGTGTCAAGGAACTGGCAGAAGGGTACTTTCGCCTCTGAAAGGGTTGATAATTTTTTTCTCCACCCCGTAGATCAAGATCGATGCACAACGTCCTACGATATATATTGGCAATCCCCATTTACGAAAGTGCTGGGACGCTGTCGAATTCGAGGGGTCCGCGAAGCTACGTGTCCTTCGATGAGGGGTTCAGTTTCCGGGCACTAACGTCCTTTATTGTCAGACCGCATATTCCGCCGTTTTCACGGTTTACATTCTCCTCTCTCCCTCCCCCTCCTACGATACGCGTGCTCTCCCGTGGTCCTTGATGAAAGAAGAAAGGAAAGATCCGAGGGCAGGACAGAGAGAGAAAGAGAGAGAGAGAGAGAGAGAGAGAGTGACGAATAGAAGGGGAGAAACAGTGTGCAGCACACGGTGGTCGCTGTCACAAGAGCTGAAAGCTGGAGCAGCTCCATTTAGGTATATTGAAAATATTGATTTGTTTTAAGTAATGGGAATCGTCGGCTGGAAATATTCGTCCGAACACTCCCACCTTTCTTTAAATAAATTTTTGTAACCATCCACGTGAAATTCGAATAAAAGTTGTGTACAAAAAAATTGATTGCAAGGTTCGTTTAAATTTGATATGATGCGTGTTGTGAATTTTTTATTAAAATTATTATTATTATTATTTTTCGAGAATAACACGGCCACGTTCTCGCGTTCTTCTAAATGCTCTCACCGTTTCTACGTGTGTTTCGTCTATTAATTTTTCCTCTAACCGCGGAAAATCCGCGTGTTCAATGATCACGTGAATCACCAGTTTGAACAAAGCCTTATCAATCCGCAATAATTTCTGAGAAGGCTAATTGGGAAATGGGGAAGTTATCGCGGAAAGAGCAGAGTCACGGGTTAGACCGAGAGTTTCGAAGGCAAGTCATGTTCCCGGGGCGCTGTATCAATTTTCATTAATACCCGTCCCGCGCACGGGTCCTGCTAGTATCAATGGTCAGCTTATCGGGAAATTGAGAGTCGTGGCCGGTAAGGCGCGCGAGCGAGCGCACATGCACACACACGATCTAATTAATAATCAGCGAGGCCGGACCCGTAGCCACGGGTCGACTCGAGGCGACTCGCGGTCCAGCGACGTTTAATTATTTCGACGTGAAATATGTATGGCGGGCGAAAAGCGAGGGCTTATTCGAAACCGGCGCACGAGTTGCCCGTGCAACCTTATTCGCCATTGTCGGCCGACCAAGGAGTTAGACGGAAGGGTGGCCAGCCGTGAAACGAGAGGCGAAGGTGGAGGGGGTTGGGGGTAGGGGCGGGGGAGGGCCTAGGTAACTCCCACGAAAAATACTGGCTCCTGTTTCATTTCATTCTCGGCTCCCCGGTTCTATTTAATTAAGAAATATCGCGACTAATTGTTATCGGCGCTGCCCGCGATTTCACCGCCCGCGCCCCCGGAAATACGACGTCCGATGCTCTCGGAAACCGTTGCAACTTACCATTTTTTTTTATTAGTTTCAGTCGTTCACGTTCGTAGTCCAATGCTTACAAATTTTCTTTTTTTTTTGGAAAGTTTGCATTTCCGACGACAGTGACGATTTCGTAGCCGGCGTCGCATTCGGAATCGATATGACAGTCACGTCGGGAATGCGTCGAAAGATCCCCCAGCAAGGTTTCCTTATTCGAAGGGATAACTGCGATGGCGCACCTTTCCCTTGGCGCGAGGGGTGGCAGAGACGGAGGGACCAATTTTCACAGCGGCGAGATATGTCCGGAGGTCTCGGAGTACCGAAGGGTTGGCGGCAAAGATCACAAGTAATTGAATGGGGGAAGAGGGAGAGAGAGAGAGAGAGGGAGGGGTAGAGGGGCGGTGGTTTCGCTCCAACCCCCGTGAGTGTTCAACCAATTAATCCACTTCAATCCAGAAAGCAGCCCCGTGAGCATCGAGGAACCTTTTTTTCTCTATTACGTCGCAGACACGCCAAGATGTATTGAGATCGAAAGAGACACCTCTGGGATTCAAAATACCTTGCCGCGCGATCTGTTTCTTTCGTTCGTTGTTCCCCGCTCTCCTCTTTCTTCGTTCCTCGTTCGATCTTGACGCGCTTGCTGCCGTCGGTCGCATCGTTTACCTCCCTGTGACAGCTGGCATAGCTGACACGTTGATCTTTTAGATCGATAGTAGACAATATCCGCGCACGATCGTTTCAATCGCGCGTTACGCAGATGAAAGAACGCAGTAAATTAGCTTTGACGAGTGGAAATGCAAAAATTGCGGATTTTACGATTTGCGATTAGACTGCAGATTTTACGCGTTTGTGACAATAATGAGTGGGTGTAATTTGATACGGTAAAAAACATTCGAAGAAAAATTATTAAGAAAAAAAATAAATTTCTATTCCACTCCAGTTGATTGCAATTCGGGTAGAAAATCTTTATTTTGCGAGAGCTGATCCCATAGAAGTTCGCTAATTGGAAAAATTGATTTACGAATCCAGACCAATGTAATGAAGAGTATCTGCCAGAACGTTCCTCGGTCAGCAGGAAAATTCGAGGAAGCGGAATTCGAGGTGCTCGATGGCCCCCGGAAATTTGATGAATTCCATCGAGCAGCAGGCCGCAGGCTTGCCAATTAAAGGCTGGCGTTTATCCGCTATCGTCGGTACACACGTGGTCTCGCCCGTGGAATCGTCCCAGATTGGAAATCTAGAGTAGGAATTCGATGGCCCTGTACAAGGTTTCTGGGAGCGTCTGCGGTACCGTGGCGATCCCGCAACACCAATTAAGTCCCTTTCAGGGCGAATAGTGCGCGCAGAGGGGACGGGGACCCCGGGGCCAATAAAATAAAGTAAATCCGCGTCCGGTCTAATCTCGCAGATAGAGAGGTACGAAGAGGGAAAGAGTTTTCTCGCCAGCACGTAAAGTAACGATTACCAGATATTCCTGAGATACGGCGGGGAAGAGATTTTAACCCGGTCCGCCGCAAATCCTGGATGTATCCCCTAATAATACTCAATTCCGCTCTGGATTAATAGCGGTTTACCCCCGCCAGAGAACCCCACCGCTCCGTCGCGACCAAAAGTGTCTTCCGTACGATCTGTAACGTAGATCCGGCACTACGGATCCACTTCTCCGGGAGGAAACACTGCTCCTCGAACTTTCGACTAAGAAAAATTATGTGGATAGCTTTTTTAATTGTCGCATTCTCCATGGTGCTGATTTAAACATTTTATGCACGACTTTAAATTTACTCGTAATTAAATTAGAAAAATATGTTAAAAAGAAAATTAATAAATAGGCATAAAATTGTAAAAATGGTACGAGTGTTAAAAAAATAAAATAAGTACATCAGGGGCGTCGGGATTTGTCGGAGAAGGTTCTAAAAAGGTGTGCGAATGGCTCCGATATAGGTTGGCGAGTGGAAGGTACCCGGGCAGACGGGTCCAAGCTGGTTTAATCAGCAACGGACGAAACAATGTTCCGTCGACGGAGGGCAAGGAATAGTAGTTGAACGAATTGTTTTGATAAGTTGCAGAGACAATACGTCGTTAAGGTGGCGAGGATTTCTCTCTCCGAGATGGAGGAGAAAGTAGACGACGCAGGAGAAAGATGACTCGCACCCTCGAACCTCCCTCGCAGAGGCGACGGGGCTGGGCGGGAGGGAGGACTCTCGAACGAGGAAGGCGACGAGGAGGACTCTCCAAGTTTAGATTAAACTCACCGCGGATAAATATTCGTAATGGAACGCCAGGGTGCCATAAATTAGCATGCTGCCCTCTCCTGTCCTTTCCCGATTCGACAATCTGTACACCGGGGCCCGTTACCGTCTACCATAAACTTCGTCTTTTCTTCATCATCGTGCTGCCCGTCGATATAGAGGAACTTCCAGCCAACTTTGACTATGGTCGTTCGCGAAACTTCAACTTGTCGCGATAAGAATGTCCGACCACGACGTTTTTATTGTCGGTACCAGCCAGACGACTGCAGCGAGACGCTTCCACGCCCACCGTGCTCGTTAATTATGTTTCTTAATCTTTGATTACACCACTTTACCGATCCTCGTGGCTCTTACCGTCCGTATCGATCTTGTTCGCGTCAACGGAGTTTCTGAAATGACCAACGAAGTGTATTTTCAACGTCTTCGCTGTTTTCAATCACACGTAATAAACGCGTATGAAGCGCGTTCGAAAATGCATAAAAACGATATGAAATGCGAATGTTACGAGATCACGAGGAAAGTTTCAAGGGTTTTGAACAAGTTGAAAGTCTCCAAGGAGACGCTTCGAAAAAACACAGTGAAACGTCAACGGAGGAGAGGCCACTAGTTGCTCCGATGACTAACGTTAAGTCGGCGGACAATTAGATTCAGGTTAAACGCGCGGCAGAATCGCGCGGCAATTACATACACACGTTCCGGCCGGTTCGAAAGTTGTCGCGAACCGTAGGCGGGGTACAAGAATTATGAACGTCGAGTCGTCGCCATTCGAGTAAAGACTGTCGTAAAGCAGGAACAGGAAGTGCAGCGAGCAGAACCCCGTGGCGGACGATAAAAATTTATATCGGGGTATTCGCCTCGGTCGGATAGTGAATTCAAACGGGCGTGTAATTGGTAGTATCGTAAAAAAACGAAAGAGAAACAGAGAAAGAGAGAGAAAGAGAGAGAGAGAGAGGGAGGATCCGAGTCGACTGGCCGGGAAGATGAAGAAAAATACCGAGAGCCTTTTCTCCGTTGGAAAAAAAGAAGAGGAGGACGGTGGAAATACTCGAGGGGTCCCCCTGTCTCCATAATTTTTTATCCTAAAACCGCTCCGTCTCTTCGAACAGCGATATTGTTAATATGCAAAGGAGCTTCGGAAAATAGGGTGCCGGGGAATAAGGAGATAACGGGGAGAGAGGGGAGGAGGGAGGCGAGACGATGCGATGCTTCGCCTTGAAATTAACACGCGCTTCTTCCGCGAAGGATTATCATGTTAGCGAAATATTACGGGGCTGCTTACCAGGCTTCGATCGACCGACTATTTTGAGACTTTGTTACCAGCCGTTGATTATTAATACACCGTATTTATGTATTCTTTAGTATCCCGGGCCCCGTCGAGAATGCACCGGCAATCGGATCAACGTGATTGCTATGGGAATTGCTCTCGGCTACCCCTCCGAAATGTTCGATCGATTTTCCTAATTTACAATTACTATTTAAATGCATCGATCCTGGGGAACATTCGTCTACTTGTTATAGTCGGTCTCCGGGATAAGCAATAATTATTTAAGGGTTAGCGTATCCAAATAATTGTTTTAGCTGTTGACACGATTTACGTGTTGCTACAATTTTTTATGGGGGCATGAAGAGCCAGTCCGAAATATTTGCAATATCATAATTTTTTACTCGGTCTCGGACCGAATTCTATCTGACAATGAGTGTTTTATAAAAGATTCTGCGAAGGAATTATTATAATTAGAGCAACAATGCCCTCTCTAGCGAACGGTCGAGCGACAAGCGTTTTATGGCATCGATCGATTTGTTGGATAAAAGAAAAGAATCGATTCTGGGAAGGGATCGAGGTCGGGACGCGCGAGTCCCTTTAATACAGTGTCAACCCTTCGAATATGAACGGTGAATGTAACAAAGTACTCGTGGAAGGTTTTCGAGGGCGATATTACTCTGTAATAGATATTACGTCTACCTGCTAGCATATTAAATTTTAATATAGAAGATACGAGCTACTTTTTCTTTTGTGAAAAATTCACGTCGGCTGCAGCTTTTAATACGTAATACCGTCGGCAGACGCCTCGTCGACCGTACTGGATGTATACGTACGTGAAACGGGGGTATCGAACTGTAGAAGTGCCGCCACGATGGAAAGTATAGTGCCTGGAACAAATATGCTGACTTTCTTTCCTAAGATCTCTTTCAACGACCACTTTACACGCCTACTGTTATCCCCGTCTCTCAACAAGTAGACGCGTAATTTGCCGTACTCACTCTCAAATCGTTGACGTTCCACTAAAATACAAAATGGAACAAAGCAATGTTTGAAAAAAATTCGTTTTCTACGCTGACTCGAAAATATTTTCACAATTCGCGTGAAGCTAGAGAATATTGAAACTGTTCTAAACAATTCGAACTTATAAACTTGTGCGAAAAATTTGTTCAGTTTTAATCAATGGTACTAATCTCATCGTACTAATCGATTATAAGTTATGTCCATAGACTGCTCCAAATTCCCTTAAATTATCTCTCAGAATTAAAATCATTTTAAAATTCCAGCACAGCGAACAGCCTTCGAACAAATCACACTCGCAAAAAGAGTAAACGGAAGACAACGGACTAATTTCGCCGGCCGGCGAATTCGTGTCCAGCAGATTGGGATCTAATTCGAGCGTTCCTCTCTGATAGCCAATAATACTCGTACTAAAAATATCGCGACGGTTTACGATCGCGTCCTCGATCATTGGTGTCGATTCGTCGGTGACGTAACCTGCGCCGCGTCGCGTCGCGCCGTTCGCGAGCCGATCACGACTCGCATGAATCGTCGGCGCGTGCCGCAATTGACACCGTGGACCGTGCAAGAATACCCGGGACGATCATCTCGGGGTCAATTGAAGCCGATGACTAATCGTCGCAAGTCACTGACACTTCGGAGCGGTTCACCTACGCGTCCGAGAGGCCGACTTGATTCAATTTCCTCGCGCGGCGGAGTTGCATATTTACATACACCGTGCCAGAACGACCGTACGTCGACGCGTTTCGATGGTTGTCTCCCCTGCGTCGTTCGTTTTCGAAAGGCCATTGCGTGGACGAAATTCGATACCAGGCCAGAGTGCACGGGTGGATCGATTGAGAATTGTTAAAGTTGTACAGTAACAAAGAATTCGGCGAATATTCCGGTAATGTGTAATAATCGGGTTAATTTCAAAGGGGTTGAAAGATTTCGCGAGAAGGTTCGAAACCGACTTCCGTGCCGTGTCCATCTGTCAGTCTACGCGTCGGCTTCAAGTGACGGGATTCGAGTTGACACGATCCGCGGTAGTTGGCAGACCCGGTTCCCTCGTTCATCGCCGCGCAATCCGCGCTACAGTTATAAAATATTGATTATGGTTTCGTTCGCAAACATGCAGACTGCGAGAGAAAGGTGAGCCCGTTGGTGGTGCTCGCGGGTTGGTCCCGTGGGTTAGGTTCCGCGGGGGGGGAAGGCGGGAGGGTGGTAGGGGGGTTGGATTCGTGAACGAGAGGCGTAGCGAGCGGGCTGTGGTGGGGGGCGGGGGTGCGGTGCCTTTGTAGGAAGTTTGAAAACTCGACGAGTGGATTAATATCGCGGAGTTCTCGTTACTCGTTGTTGATTTTGTCTGTTTCCACCCAACCACCCCAGCGAGACCCCTGAAACCCAGCCCACGTCGCCAGAGCCGTTTCTCTCTTGCAGCCGCCCTGGGAGCCCACCCGTCCACCCATTCCAGGCCGCCATCCTCGCGAGGAGCTCAAATGTCTCTAATGAACCGGCTTGTGTGCTTATATCCGAGTCTTCTCCGACCGCTTTATACCACGGCAAGCTGCGCGCCCGCTCGCGTTCGTTCGCCGGGATACACGGCAAGTAAATAATGCGGTGTAAATAAAAACACCGAGCCGCGTCTGAGGCGAGCTGCGGAACCCTTGCCGGGCATCGTCGAGTCGCTTCTCTTCGATTCTTGGCGTCTCCCGATCCACATGATCTTATTGATCGATTCCTTTTATATGGAATCTAAATCCTGTTATTGACGAAGAAATCAACGTGGAAATTGTGAAACTGTTGTGAACTGATCGCTTTTGTAGTTTCGGGCCGGACGAAGGCGCGGCGTCTTCTCCTCCGAAAGCTGGTCGCGCGCGGAAGACAACACGTTTCCACGGTCGGCGGAAAATCACGTTCCGCTCCGGTAAAAAATTGGGAAAACATTCCCACCACCTTAGCCAGCCCCGGGAGCCCCGAGAAATTTCGAGTCGAATGCATTAAGATAATTAATTATAAAATTCACGGACGGGGGGGCCCGGCCCGGCCCGAGAGCGCGAACCTGCTCGCCGAGAGCCGGCAGATTGGAAAAACATGGAGGGAACTTGAATACTTTTCTCCTCTTTCCCGTTTACTCAGCGAAGACGACATAAATTCGAATGAAAATGCAGATTCCCCGGAATGTTTTTCGCGGAGCGCCTGGCTCTGCCGCCAGGCGGAACTCGGCGTTCCGTTATATCTCGGGGAAACGATTTTGATCGGAGCAGTGCGGCCGCGAATTCGAAAGTCGAACGTCGACGAACGAAATGAAAGCGATACGGCCGGACCGTGGATTGTTTATAAAACTGTTCGGATCGGACGACAACGAACACTCGTTCGTTAAACGAGCGTGAATCAGAGTCAGAAATAGCCGTGATCGCCGCGCGGCCAATTGTATCGGCGAATTGTCATTTGATCCAGAGTATCTAGCGGCGAAGTAGGTTGTGCTAATAACTTCACGCTTGTAACAGCTGTCACGGGGCTTAATTAATCCGTCCGCTCGCGGCTGATCTCACGCAGCCGGCCGCGAGTCGCGATTTTAATCGGTTATTTCTATTCCGTGTAATTCGCGATGGCCGAGCGCGACGACGCGACGCGACTCGACGCCCCGGACAAACGTAACGATTTTCAATGGCCGTATTAATTGCTCGTATTCACTCGACGAACGACGCTTTTAATTGTATTCAACGCTGCTCCCGGGAACTTCGCGCCGCGTTCTCGCCCGCGATTTTACAATATTTTTCCCCGCCCGTGCAAGAATAGCGAACGTTTTCAATTTATTCCACTTTAATCTGAATGGGATCAACACATTTTTACGTACACAATTTTTACGCCGAACACGAACTTCTCTGTTCTCCTTCCTACTTCTTTCCCTACAGTTTGCTAGATTCTGCGTTTTTAACGGCAATTCACGGTGCAATTCGGAATCTTTCGAAACACGCTTCACAAAAATTTTCTGAAAATCCAGAATTCTAATTGTACAATGAATTTGTGAAATGAAATTTGTTAATTGTTCATTGTACAAAATTTGCAGAAGGAATATTTTTGACATGATTGCGAGGCGTTTGAGAACAGTAGGATCGTTTTCCGCGTACTCGGTGGCGATTACCAAGGCAGATAAATTAGAACGGAATTCTGAGCTGCAACATCGATTATCGTAGAAAACTTGTTGGCAATCGCTCGGAGCAACGGCGGGTACGTCGTTTCCTCAGCGGCGCGATGGCAGGGACTGCAATTATCCGACGGCCATCGAACTATTCGAGCCTCGGAGCGGTTCGAATCAAAGTACAGATTCTGAAGGGTTGGATGCAAGAGGAAGCAACGTCGGAATGGCGGGAACGAGGGGGTGGCGGCAGCGTCGGCGGGGGTGGGAAAGGGGTGGCATTCTTCTTCGAGACGGCATTTCTCGCGAAACTTTATTAGATGTTTTCTTCAATAGGATAGAAATGCAAATAACAGTTGTCAAATAACTTCCTCTCGAAGAAATAGACGAGCACGACCGGAGGAACAAGATGGGATGAGATCGACGGAGAATTGAAGGTAGAGAGACACCGTCAGGAGTACCAATATTGAGCCATGTAAAAGTCCGACTCGCTTCCCCTCCCAACCTTCCTCGTACCTTTTCCTCTGTCCACGACCTTCCCTTGCTACGACGAATATTCTGCGATATTGTATTTCGAGATTCCATCCGCAAAATTATGACAGACGCGTTAACCCCTTTGACGAACCCAGAACGTTTCTCGCAGGCCACGGACTCGAAAAACTTCAAGATGGAAAACTGAGTGTTCCGATATTAGTAAAATTCCTAAATCTTGATGCATTTATAGCAAAATCGAGTAGATGCAATTCAAAATTGTAGGAAAACTTTGAAAATTGCAGATGTCAATATACGATTTCTGATCTATTAATACGTTCACTGCCAGTCAAATTTAGAACGTTCTACTCTGTGCGCCGTCATTTTATATTAAGAAGAACATAGATTTTCATCAAATATAGTAATATTTAGTCGCCGATATAGTACTAAAATGGATATCTCGTAGCGTGGCAATAAATGTGTTAAAATGATTCCAGACAGAAATAACATTCACCTCAGTTTCTACTCCTCGCGATCGACGCGGACAATTTTTATTTTCCATAGAGATCCGCAGTCTAGAAATTACATTATCGATAGACAGCGGGTTTGAAATGAATATTCTTTGCGATCGCCGTAATGTCCCTGCAGGAGTGGGGGACGGTTTAAATCGCGTTCGGCGTTGGTAACGGGTATATCGAGTCTGTGTGTTTCCTCGGCGCGCGCGATGCGTGATTTATGGTGTTTATTACGCGGTTTATCGCGTTGCCGTAGCCGCGGGAACTTGCCTAGTGATTCAGTGATCCGAATATCCAGAAGGAAGCTCTCGGATGATGGGGTTGGCGTAAAAAGGTAAACGCGGCGATGATCGCGGCTGCATGAAATATGTATTTCAATATAGGTGGCGCCGATATATATTGCCGGTAGCCGCCGCGCCCCGGATACGACACGGGGCGGGGAGGGGGGGAGTTGGCGGTTGTGAAATTTTATGTCGCATTAAAGCCACCAATATGTCTCCGGAGCGCGGCGGGCATAAAAATTGTCGAACGTATTAACGCCCCCGGTTTCAAACGATCGCCGGGGATGTGTGCGACGTTTACGTGTGCGCTCGCCTCCGGCCCCGTGAGCTCGCTCGCTCGCGCGCGGCAAACACGGATTTAATAAAGCGAGCAAGAAGCGATTCGTCTTCCCGTCTCGATATCGGCGATCATTAAAAGCCGCGGCGTTAATGCGATCGTCGACGTCGCCGTCGTCGTATCGAATCCGGCGCCCATCTTCCGGTAATCGTTTATCGAGCCCGTGCGGCGCGGAAGCGATGCATTTATAAATTCCCAACGGGAATGGCCACAAATATTTCGATATTCCCGACGGTAATGACGGGACTACCAGCCTCCGATACCACGGGGACTACTGCAATTTATTCGATTTTTAATGCGACCGTGCCCTTCACGCGGCGAACGCTCTCGCGAATAAATTGTGAAAAATATTAAGACCGATGAAAGCTCCGGATCGTCGGCAGATCGCTGGCGAATCCTGCGCAACGCGAGGAATTACGCACGGTTTCGTCGATTGCGAATGAGCGGTCGATAACGCGACTAGAAATATTCAGACCGCGTGATTGAGTTGCTATAGTGGGGTCTTTAGAGTCAGTAGAAATGGTCGGCTATGATCAGACGCGCTAATCTCTCGTATCGAACGTGGTTGCGTAACCAGTACAAGAACTGCCTAATGGTGAATGACATAATCAGAAAAATATATATATCGTGAATTTTTATACGGATAAAAATGTTTATGCATTAATTTACGTTTATAACGACTAATAATAAAGTAAAAACGCTGAGAAACAGCGTTAAAGCTTTTACGAGACCGAGTTCAACTCTAGAATGAGTAATTGAGTGCAGCAATTTTTTTTTCATAATAGTTGTTTTAAACCTTTCAGTGTAGAATATTAAAAGTTCTGGATATAAAAACGAAACGAACCCCTCGAGAAATATAAACTGCTGGACAAACTGATTGAATACAAGCGTCAAGAAAACACGCGTTATAACGAACGAGTAACGTCGCCAAGATTATCCAATGTAATTATTTTCAATATTCCCAATATTGTTACATCCTGTTGCTCGCTAAAGCAACCTTTCCGGTCAGCACTGAGTATACACCGAACCTGATTAACACTCACAAAATCCGCGAACAGTCCGATCGCTCCGGCGACGATTCACTGTATCAAGTTCCATTACACGGCCCGAAAATACCCGTCGCAAAATATTCAGGACGGGCAATCGAAAACGACTTAAACTAACCGGAAACGTCGTAACGAGATTCATCAGCGAGTCCAATCGAGTAAAAGGCGGAAAGAATTCCGAGCGTCGCCTTGCGTTTTAATTAAAGCAATAAGAAGAAGGGGTAGGGGAGGGGAGGAACCGAGGGAAACGAGAAGAGAGGAAGAAAGAGATCCGTTACTATTTATTTCTAATTATCTTCGATCCCGTAATCCCGGCCGTCGGAAACGCTTGGGAATCCGAGTGGCTCGGGTTCTCTCGTTTCTCCTTCCTTCTCGGGGCGAAGCGACACCCGTAATCGAATAATTAAGCCGTTGATTGGGGCTTTATTACCCAATCCGCGAAGTGAGTTTTTATTGGTCCTCCCGAGGTCGTCGTTGAGTATTTAAAAAGGGTGATTGCCTCTCTCGATTTCGTGGCGAGGCGGGGTGGTGCGTCGAGGGGGAGGGTGGGAGATCACCTGCGAGATTGGACGGTGCATAATGTATTATCCGGTACATCCCAATTTCTCGGTGGTTCATCGAACAAGCGAATATTTGTGATCCCGAGCTCGCCGACGATCAAACATAACGATTCCGGTGTACAAAAGCGCGATTCGTAACGCCGCGATTCACGGATTCGCAGACATTTTTGCAAACAGCAATCTTTTCGCCTCATTTTACGAACAGACGGATAGCGTAGATTTGCTAATGTTCGCAGACGAGGAATGTTGACGAATCAATTCGTGTGCGTCCTAGAAGTGCATAAGAAAACATCGAGAAAATAAATTATATCAACAGATCTAGTAGTTCGAACATTTCGGAGCAGTTTGGGTGTTTGTTTCGAGGAGAATCGCTCGGCAGGCGAGCGTTATTTTAATTTATGGGGTCCGGAGTCTCACGGTATCGAATTCCTCGGCAGCAGATAGCGCCTACCAAGCCATCGAGTCTCGAATGGAAGATTCCCAGCTTGAAGAGAAGAATCGAGGGTTGTCGCCGTGAGCTTCAATGCTCCGGAGAGCAAGAACGGAAAGGGGGGAAAGGATATGGAGGGAGAGAGAGAGAGAGGGCAAGGGGGAGCGGAAAAGGAGTGAGAAGGAGAGAAGCGAACCAGACATCGTCTGCGAGTGTTATTTGTACCGTATCGAAGAATCCTTCGACTCGAAGCCCACCCTACGAGAACCGAGCAACCATCTCTCCCTGGCTCGTTTCGTTTCTCCGGCGACAAATAAGCAACACGAACACGAGGTTCTATCTCGCGGCACCGTCGCGTCGCGTCGCATCGCGTCGGATCGCCTCAGAACGACCTCTCTCTCGCCCAGATACTTGATTCCTAAGTCCCCCGATGGAAATTTATCTTCTTCGACCCCAGACAGACAGCGACGCTTCTAAATTCGAATCAGATTACTATTCTACTATACGACGCGTTTGTCTAATTACTTTCTGCGCAACAATTTCCACGGTCACGCGCTGAACCGAGCTGACAATTTCTATTGTATTCGATGAAATGAACGAAATCGATGGAACGGAGGCAATAAATTTCCAGAAAATTCTTGAATTCGAGGGACACGCGCTGCCTCGAGAGAACAGAAGAAGCGTCGCGTTCGAGAAATTGCAGAACTTTTGCCGACGATTTTCCGGAGGTATCTGTGGTACGGCGCGAGCTCTCCATACGAGCGCATGAAAAAGGCGCATCGCAAATCGCGAAAAGCGAAGATCCCGACGCGCGAGGAGCGTTCGCCGGCGTATAATGAGTCGGTTTGTATTCAGTCATCGGCGAGTAAGAGGATAACGCGGGGTTGTCTGCGAAAGGGGGGTTGACACACGTTCAAGCGATACCGCAAAGTTTTATGGGGTAACCGCGTTGGAGGGGGCGCGGTTGGAGATCGGTGGTATGGGGAAAATTGAAAATGAGCATAAAAAGTATAAAAGGAGCGAGACAGAAGGCAGATTGCCGTGGAACATTCTTCGGCAAAGGGGCAATTCATTTTCGTATGCTATATCAATTTCTTGGTTCGCCTCCTTTCCTCGTCCGTCGCCCTCTTCAGCCTCGTCCCCGTTCCCCTCTTCTGATCCTACGATCTTTCACGGTGCTTCGCCGACCTTCGATCTATACTCGTTTCATCCCTTAAAACTGTTAACTCCGGCAGACATCAAGGGGAATGCGAATTAGCTCGGCTGTCTTATCCGCGCCGATAAAAATGACGATGAAAAAACCTCGGGGAGAGAAACAAGGAGAGAGTGAGAGAGAGAGATGTATATGTATAAGGGTCTCTCAAACTTATATCTTAATCGATTCCCGGTTCCCTTCCGCCCGTTTAAAAATTTCATGTCTAAATACACCCCCGACCGTCTAGCTCTTTGAACCTGCGGGACGAGCTGCAAACAACATCCGCCGGAATAAAGGAATTTCATTTCGCCTTCGCTGGATTTAATTTCTATCGAGCTGCACGAGACCCGGCTCCTCCTGGATTAGAAATTCGATATTTTATCAAATTTTTTATCCGTCGTCGCATCGGGTCTCGTTTTTCATCCCACCCCTCCCGCCACCCGTCCCCACCCTTCTCCTGGATGTTTCGTTTAAAAGAAATTTAACATGGTCCCTTTGATTCTTCTCGCAACGCGAGCAATTTCTGTCCGGGATTAATTTGTATCCAATGTTTACGCAAGCTCCACGCCGCTTCTGAAACTAATTTCGGGAAGCAGGCGTCCGACGGCTGCACGGTTTTTAAATTCGACTGTGTACCTGAGAACGCGGAATATTTCGGAAGAGATTATACGCGTATGAAGAAATTATTTCCCGCTGCAGCTTCTCCGCGAGAGAGAGAGAGAGAGAGACGCTATCGCTATAATGCTTCCGTGGGTTTCGCCCGGAAATTGAAACATCGACTTAAAATTTTTAAACCCGAGAACACTTGCGCGGTTCTGCGCGTCCAGTTGACTTTCGCGAAAATTATTCGATGCGACAACGATAACAATCACCGAAACAACATTCGCGAATTATGTCTCCGATCAATATTATCCGACCGTCGTACAACATTTCTCGAGCAGTAGATTTTTTTTCCAGGAATTTGTTAGTCGAACAAAGGCGAACTCCATCGACTCAAAGGGTTGTCTTTAGGAAGGTCGAGGCTCGATCGATCATGCATTATAGACTGGAGGCTGACAGCCAGTGATAGATCGTGGTAATTAAATAACTCGTTGCGATCAAGCCAAGCTCGAGATTCGGTCACGGTAACAGAGGAACCGAGAGAGAAGCGGTTACGACGGAGCAGGGTTCAGCAGCATGTGCGCGCCGCTCCTGGACGGGGTGTAATTGACAAGGCAATTGATAATCGCCGTCGGGTTGACAGTATCTTCGAGAATTAGCGCCACGCGAACATCCGTCGCGCGGACTAATTGAACAGAAAATTGCTAAGACGATGGACAAAGAGTCCCGGTAAAAGGGGACAAACAGGGAAAAACATTTCAATATCTCATTCAGGAGAACACACGGACAATAAACGCACGGAAATAGCCCCCTGATAATATACGAGAGACGTGTCCGTGAAAATTCATTTACGGAAGAGACTCGTTCATTAAGATCATAAAGTTAATACATCAATTCCACCACTTGTGAAATTATTTTATTTTACCTGATGAATTTTCAATGCAAAATTTTCTCGAAAACCCTGTGTTCATGAAAAAAATATTATCCGATATTTTCGACTTACTATTTACTGTAGAATTATCCTATACATTCCGGCCGATTTTATTTTCAGCACCTACCAAATGAATCTTCGGTAGAAACATCGTGTCAGAAATGAAGTGGCCGTCGCAAACGCGGCGCGGCGTCAGAAGAAACGCAAAGCCAAGGGGTGGAAATAAGGGTTGGCGCGTATCGACTTCCGAGGGAATATCCGTCCATCGTCGTTGCACCCTTTCGCCGGTCGAGGCGTTTCAACGACGGCGATTCAATTGTCCGTTCGCGTAAAGCGTCGCGTCGCGTCGCGTTGCGCCGCGCGAAGGGACGCGGGGGCGGAAATCGACGGTGCGGCTGGCATGGGCGCGCTGCTCTTGACAGTGACGCATTACTTTGAAATCGTCTTGGCCACCCCTGCGCTCTTAATACATCCCGCCGACATCGGAAAGCGTTACCAAAGACATCACAGAGCGATCCGAGCCGAGCAATATGCCATCAAATCCCCGTAACCATCAATATCTTTTCGTTCCTCCCGGCCGCAAGGAGAAAATCGCCGAGCCGCAGTCGAGTCGGATCTCCGCCACCCTTGCGTCGCGCCTCGCCTCGCCTCGCCGCACCGGGGCTGCGCTGAAATGTTTTACATTGCAAAATCAATGTCGGGCATCGGGTCCACCCTCTTCGCGATACAAACCCCGTGCCGGGGATCTCTTTCAGCTAAATCGCACAATTATTGAAAACGCGTTTCCGATACCAACTTCCACCCTGATATTCGCGGAACCTCGTATTAATTTCTTTTGACGGAACACGTTCTTCGATCTTTTACGCGACGAATTTATATTTTTGTGAAAACAGTCTACTTTGTTTGCAGGACCATGTAGATTAATTTTTGTTTTGGTAATTATTTACATGAGGGGTTTCCTCACCGATTTTTGTGACCTTGAAATATGTTGTCAAGGTCATCATTCTGAACAACTTTTTCCTATACATGTTACCGCCGCTCAGCTTTAGTTTCCGAAATATTCGCAAAAAAGTTTCAACATCTCAAAAAGTGATCTTGTCTGTTGTGTTAGCTGTGTTAGCATATCATTGTCAGCTGTGTTAGCATATAGAGTATTAAGCATGAAACTATACGAATTCTTGGATATCTGCAACAATCAAGAAAAGTTGATAGATTTTTTAGTTAACAGCGAAAATATAATACTTGATCGCGAAAACTTAATTTTTAGATGCCATAATACTAGTTACATTAGAAATCGAAACAAAGGACGCATAAAACATTGACAACATATTTCAAGGTCATCATAGTCGGTGTGGAAGTCCCTAATGTAAATATTTTCCATTTTTTTTTTAGAAATGATTTACAACACTTCAGCTTTGCTGTATATTCACAGCTTCTAACGGCACGTTGAACAAACTTTATTCAATGTCGATCAAGCTTATATTTTTTACAGAACGCTATCCTTTCCTAGAAGTTACGCCGTCTCGTGGACCACTAGATTGTGAAAAATTGAATATTAGATGGAAGAAGGTTGACGATATGTAGGGGTGAGGTCGTCGGATACGTTGCGGGTTTTGAGAGGAGCTCCTCCAGCGTTCGCGGCATGAACAGCGCAGTTTCAACGAGGCCAATAGCGTCTCCGCGATCTGAATTCAGCGTGACCGTTTCGAGGGAAATGAAACGGTCCGCTCGAATTCTTCGCAGCCACTTAAGGGCCAATCGGCAAGCACTCGTGCTTCCTGTTTCGCGAGTCTCCTGTCTTCATTGTTTCCCGTGGCACAATGGAGTTGATTTCGCCGCGGGAAACGAAGAAAAGGCATCGATCCCGGTTTAAAACCTCGTCCGCGGTACATTCTAATTGATATTTTAATGGATTGCCCGGAAAAAAAAGAAGTCCTTGAAAATCACTTCTGCCCACAAATGGAAGACAAAGCGGTTAATGGAAGCCGTTGGAGATTGTCCCCCTTGCCACCATCACCACCACCCCCTCGTCTCACCGGCACCACCACCACCACCAGGAATCACCACCCTCTTTGCTCCTCTTCCTTTTCCGTTTTCACGGCTATCAATAGCGCCCGGGCAGAGGATTCGGGGCCAGTCAAACGCTGCCTGTTATAATTTATTCAAATTAGCCACGGGATTATTCATGAAAAAGTTACGACGGAGGTGAACCGACATTTGCCGAGGACGTTCGCTCGATAATATCGCTCTATCCTTCCCTGCCGAGATTAATACGGCTTTATTAATGCATATTTGACCGAAGTGCCCGGTATTGCATTTATACGAGTAAGAAGTTTCCGTTGGCTGCGCGACACGCCGCTGCTTTATGCCGCGACCCCCCCCGGGCGATTGCGGTGAGTTAGGGTTGCGCGTTAACCAAAGTGTCCTATTTTGTCCCGAGAAATTAAATAATTCCTTATCTTCGCTTCCGCGGCAAAAATGTTGCAGCTACCTCTCCTCTCAGACTGGCGGAATCCAAAACAAACCATTTCCGACAACCTTCACTTATACGACACAGCTATTTAACATGGTAAATTGTATTTCTCTTCTGGTATGAGAATAATTCCAGCTTCTGAAGAAATCGTAGGACAAGCGCCACGACCACTATTCCGCACGGTCGTTCAAGTACTTACACTGTAGATTTACACAATTAACCATCGTCATCGTGTAGAACTTTCGCATAGACTGTGGATTTTATTCATCCGTTGTAGACACGAATGTTCGAAGCCCGGACCGGCACGCCGTGAAATACAATCAAAGATTTCCCAATTGATTTCACCGCGACGCGAACTCTTAGCGGAGAAAGAAAATTCCGGAGAAAAATATAATCATTACTTAATTATCGGCGAAGTATATTTCTGCTAATACAATGAGAAATGAAATGCATGAAATTCATGTACCTTCCATCGTGTGCGTCCTGTAACACGGCAAATCGTTTAATTGATTAGCAACTTCTCGAAACAATTTACGGGAATCACAGACTGACGTTAAAATTCGAATAAACGATCGAAATATTCGGATCGCGAGATTTCGAAAACCGAGAGGTAGAGTCGGGGTGGCGAGGTATCGTGCGGATGTGCGGAGGTGGTGGAACGCGTAAAGATTCACGATGTCAAAGTGTAGGGGAGGTGGGGGTGGTAGATTTGATAATCGTGAACGCCGAGCTGCGAGCCACGGTAGATTTTTCTACTTACCACGAAACGTTGCTCAGAAGCACGTCCGTAACGAACAAACGTTTCTAGAATACCTGGTACCTACGGCGCTGGAAAAAATATGGGAAACCCCATCCTTGGGGGGGTGGTTGGGTGGGGGTCGGTGAGAGAGAGAGACAGGGAGAGAGAAAGAGAGAGTGAGGCAGGGTAGGGGGTTGAGGCAGGAGGAGGGTGGCCGCGAAGGATGGGGTGGAATACGTGGGTAAGTACGTCGATGCACACGCGCACACGTACCCCCTTTTCCTCCTCCCTCTAGTGTTCGTATGCGAGCCAAGCAAGCAGGCAAGCAAGCGCAAGGGTTGAATTTTAATTATTTTCTCTTTGGTAGGTATAATATTTCAATGCTCGCCAGAGCCTGTCCGGCAGGGCTCGCCTCTCGCTGCCATCTCTGTCAAGTAATGTTATTATAATTATACGCGTGTGTGCTCGGTCAGTCATTTCTTGTACCCGTCCGACCACCCTCTCCCCACCACCACACCCACCCATCGCACCCCTTTGTCCGTCTTTCTCTTCTTTCACCTTTTCCAACGGCAACGCCTGTCTCTTCCGCCGCCTCTCTTCTCCTTTTTACCTCGCCCGTGCATCGGGCTCCTCTGTACTCTCTCTCTGTCTCTCTCTCGTTCTCTTTCCTCCTCTCATTCTCTCCCGTTCTCTCTTCGACACCCTCTACACTCGGATGTTATGCAATTAAAATCTCGTAATTGTCCTTTGGAATTTATCTCGAAATTGGTGACTCGCTGAGCCGTTCGTCTACAACGCCGCTGTTTCGTGACACGGAAGTGGACGGGAATGCCGAAATGGGCTCCCATCATCGTCGAGAAAACTGAATTTTCGGAGTCCTCCGCGCGATACCGATCGCCGCTAAAAAATATCGGTACGCTGCTGATCTACACGTGCGAAAGTTCACGTCTCGCGTTCGTTGTATCGTACGGTAGCTGATGGGGAAAAGGTAATTTGTAAGAATCAGTAATTTTCAATTAAAATTTAGACAGCACTCTAACGCCCGACTGTCAATTTCAAGAGTATCAACCTCCTCAATCAGACATTTCGAAAACCACCCTTTTCGACCTTTCAGACAACGAACAATCTACTTCCAGCTTCACCACAAAGCAATTTCACGCGCTCCTAAGCGATCGAATATATAGAAAATAGAACATTCTCGAATCGAGACGGGAAACAAGAGATCTTCGCATTTCGAAGAATTACCGTGGAAGCAGGCGGTTCGCCTCCGCAGCCCGATCATCCGCCGGAGGCCCGCCTCGGTCGATACTTACCCCCGGCCGGGAAGGCCGTCGCGGAGATAAAACCGGATGGTGTGTATGTATGCGATCACCTGAATTTCAGAATTGCAAATTCTTTAATTCACGGGGACGCGATGGCGACGGCAGGCAGAGGCAGGCAGAGAGGCAGAGACTGGCTGCGCGACACCGGTGCTCGCCAGGAAAATACCTTCGCCTGACCTATACAAACATCGCGGGAGACGAGGGATGTGTATTCAAAAATTTACATAGGTACATTTTGATTAAAGTGTCCTAGAAAGCAAATCTAATACAGCAGCCGACCGTACCTACACGCCCGCATCTTTCACATTCCCTTTTTACCTCTCGTTCTCCAACCCCCGCCCCCTCGCCCTCCCTCCCGGTGTCCTCTTCTCCACCCCCGCGTACTCTCCCTCATCCCACCAACCCCCTCACCGGGTCCAACCCCCGTCTCACTTTATCTCTCACACTGGTCCGCGAAGTCCGGAGCGCGGAAACTGTAGGGAGGATTATTACGTATCCTTCGGAAACTTTCCGCTGCACGGAGAATCGGACCCGGACAGGGTATGAAAGCTCTGAATGCTTCACGGGCGCGGCTACTATATCGCGTTAATCTCGGGATTTGTTACTCGTCGCTGGAATTATTTCGAAGGTAACGCGACGGCGGAAAATCTTTCAAGAATGCGAACAGTTGCGTGATACGTCGCTTTCGATCCGGATTACGCGGAAACTTAACCCCCTCGCACCCTCCCCCCCCTGCCGCTGGACGTTCGATAAGACCGACGCGACGGGGCTTCTTCGTTCTTCGTGGACGAATTTTCGCACTGGCAAGTCACTGTATTAATTATCGTGATATTTCGCACAGGGTATTTTGATCGAATTCGAAAGAGATCGTTTCTCTGTACAATTATACATTATCTGATATTGACATACACTGTCTAGACAGTTTTCAATGCTGTACCTACGTAGATAAATCTCAATATAGGTATAGTCTTGAGCCTATATCATAGATATAGCCTTCTGTTTTCAGTGTAGCTACGACCTTATATCTTTAGCACAGCCTCAACTAAAAATACTAAGCATTCACGGCGCTTATAGCCTTCACTTTCAATTGTACATATAAACTGAAGTTTTAATTGGAGATGTGCAGCTCTTTGCGATCTCAACACACATATAGCTCCGCTCTGTAAATATAACCTTGTATTTTTAGTGTACCTATGTCTCTAAATTTTTAGCATAGACATCCGAAAATAGTTATTCAGTGTACGGATAGAACTGCGGTTCTAAATATTCAAAGGAGCTGTAGCCCTACGTATAGACGTTGCATGGGTTAAGCTTGATGTCAGTAGCCATCCCCGTTTTACACAATTTCCAAACAAAGCCTAACATTTTTCTGGAGCAGCACCCCCCCCCCTAATGTTAGCCACGAGCCGCCACTGCAGGTGTAGTCACAAATTTTGATTGCGCCTGTAATTTCCAGTGAAGATCCTCTGTGCATTTAGCGCAGTCTTACTAAAAAAAAAAAACAAAATATATGAAAGAATATGAATTTCGAAGGTGTAGTACGGTTCGCAAGTTTTCCAGGCCATTTGAAAGTGCGTACGAAGACTGCGCAGCGAAAGAGAGAGAGAGAGAGAGAGCGAGTCGGAGGATTTAATTTCGGGTGGAGGCTGTTTTGAGCCGTGGCGATTTTTCAACTAAAACATTGTAAAAATTATACCGGTGTCGGCTTGTGAAACAATAAAAAAGGGGGGAGTGGAGACGGGGAATCTATTTTTTAACAGGAGCCGGCACGGCGAACGAGGAATATATTCCCCGGTAGATCTGAATCCATTCTCCCCGGTAACTTAGCAGGGGTATAAAAGGCTACATCCTTTGCATCCTCGCCCGCCGATTGGATTTACCAATTAATTGCCGACGAGGGATAAAGCCGGCGGACCGTGGATGAAAGAATAACGACGCGGAAACGAAACGAAATTTAAATATTCTCGCGGTATTGCCGACATTCCTCCGAGCCTCCCCGGGCCGGGCTCACAGGAAGAGAGAGGAGAGCGCGCGGGCGCTCGGTGTAATTGCAAAATTGCATTAGCTTTGTGTTCTTCTGTCGTTCGCCCAGACGTAAGAGATACGCGTGTAGAGCGGGCCCGCGCCCGTTGCATCAGATGATTCATATGGATTTTCGTGTTTCGTTCCTCCCGCGGGAACGATAAGTATCGTTCTTTCAGCCTGACGCCCGGGCTACAAGCCACGAGATAAATCTTCGCCGATTTTTTTTGTTTTTAATGTTTTTTTTTCCTTCCGCGGCATACCGATTATCGCTGATACACGATCGTTATATTGAAACCTCGGATCGTTTTAATTATCAGCGCGATCCGTGCATTACGCATAATAATTGTCGAGGAAAATAGTCGCAGCTCCACGAAAATATTTTATGCGACACTTCGTGCAGTGTCTCGGCTCTCGAAAGACGAAGTATAATTCGTCATTAATGTATGTAAAGTTTAATTAACTCTTACAGCAGTACAGAAGAGTGCTCTGGTAAATAGATTATGGATACTCGTACGCGGTTTCGAACTGACAGCTGCTTCTGTGAAAAGAGACACGGTTTAATCTTATATCGGAGGATCGGTAGATTTATAAAAGTATTAACAGAACGTCGGAGCTTGTGGAAATATATTCTTGTACAATTCTACGTATCGATAAGCGTAAAAATATATTCCTATCGAGAACGATTTCGAGAGTCGATTCGGTAGATTACGATCGGCGAGAATTCGGTGGGGGTCTGGCGTAAATCCGGCGGAAAGATTCCGTTGCCAGAGAAACGAGCGCGTAAGGACGAAATCACGGTAGTTCGCAGCGAGAGTCGTACATTATGATTTAATGCTAACACTGCGGTAATGTCGTCAGAGAGACTTCTGCGTATAAATAATTCGCGTGTCCGGACGCCCAGCCCCGAGGATCTCGAGTCAGGATGGACAAGGGCGGAGAAAGCGGCGCGGCGCGACGCGGCGTCGGAGAAAGAGGTCGACCTCGGCTCTACCGGCGGGGGTGGGACGGTCGGGGGCAGCAGGTTTTTAATGCGGCATCTCTGGGGGCGACGAGGATTACCAAGGCTAAAAAGGAAGTTTTTAATAATTTTTCATTTTCTCTATATTTATTATCGTGCGCTTCCTAACCGGAGGGGGGGTCGCCGGAGACAATGGAGGGTTGATACATTGGTCGTCCGTGGCTCTATAGGAGACAACCAAGGGGTGAATTCACAATTGTCAGTTATCGTTGGAAAATTTTCATTTATCCCGTTTTAACAAACCCCGTCCTTACCGATATCATCGACGGAAAATCACCCTGATTAGCGCGCAAATTTACCCTCGGAACGTCATCCTTGTCAACCCTTGAGACTAAACCGGCCGATGGCAGTCGAACGAGCGATTTCAGATTTTCTAATTTACATTTGTTGAATTTATAAATATAGTTGTGATGTAATTGGTGTGGCGGATCGATCCGGATCGGTGATCGGTGTTTGTCCCCGGTAAATTGCGCCCCCCCAATCAGGGTGAATCGGGAAAGAGTAACCGGGGGATGTTTCGTTAAAGTAAGCGACGGACCGCGAGGAAATTTCAGCGAAGTACGCACGGAGGAAGAACCGACAGAGGGTTCGAGACAAGGGAGAAATTTGTCTGCGCTAATTTGTCGCAGAGATCGCGGAATTGAAGCGGGCGCGCGCGCGTTGCCTCTTCCATTGGCCCGAAGCATTCCGTTGCATGCTTTTCTTCCGGCCACCCCTGACTTTCTCTTTCACCCCCGCATGCTACGGCCCGTCCCCCGTTCCCGTCCCCGCAGCTCCTCCATCCTCTCAGACTAGCACGGCAGCGTCCTATCGTATTTTCTACGAGTTCCATTTCGAATTAGCTACGACTCTTTGTCGATAAGGAAGACGTTTGTCGGAAGGAACACCGGGAACATTAACAAGAGCATCTGCTAATTAATTGATATCTACCAATTAGCTGTAGCCTTTGTTCTACGAAAATTAATTAACAACCAGCAATTTTTGTTTTGCCAGCGGAATGACTTCTTCGTTCTTAGCGACTGAAACTGAATGAAATGATTAACATCTGTTTGCTACAATATTTAATTTGTATTTACAGATGAATATGCGAATGTCGAATTTATAGATTTATCGAGACAGACAGAAAGAGAGAGAGAGAAAGAGAGACGGAGCGGACGCAAAAGGAAAAATAAATTGCTTGGCCACTAATGAGGATCACGGCCATCCAGCGACTTAAATAGAAGAATCCGAACATTATCGAGCTCTCTCAAAACCCGTATTGCTCAAGGTGCAACAGTTTGCGTAATCCGTAATTAAGCAACGAAAGAATGCCCCACGAATCCTCCCCTGCTCTCCTCCTTTCAAATCCAATGAAACCATTCCCCCCCCCCCCCCGCCCCTACCACACCGACGTATTAACTGGCAACAATGGGCGACGCGTATTTCGTGTCTCGAAGTATTGCAAGGAGGCCGACGAAAACATCAATGTCAATAATAATTCATTGATTACTTAATTCATAGTTACCATGGCGACCGCCTCTCGCTTTTCCCTCGCCTTCAAGCTGTTCTGTTTTTCTCGCTTCGACGAAGGAGAGTTACGTGCTCCTTAGGCTCGTCTCACACGGAAGCGATTTGAATTTCGGCGTCTGCTGTTCCCCGAGTTTGCCCGTGATTACGTCTCTATCTTATTTAATTACACAGACGTTCGACAGAACGGACATATTTACAACGGGAACGAACTTTTCTTTTACCGAATGTTCGACCAACGGGACCTGAGACGGTTTCGGAAAATCCAATTGTTCCTTTGCTCTCGATCATTTTCCATGACTTCTGGCTATTATCTAGAGTACTTCTCCTGTTCCAAACAGAATATATAGCTTGAACGTTGGTTGTCAGATGTGCAAACATTTGTGAAAATCATTTAACAGTACAAGCGTTCGAGATTCTCCTGCACATTTCGATCAAGGGCCGAGGATGGTTGATGAGATTGTTCGTTGAGCGAATGTTCCCTTAATAAACATGCTTTGCAAGGACCAGTTTCATAGAGTGTCCGCGCGTCGACGAACGGACGAACGGACGGACGGATTTTCAGGGGCGAATAAATACGGGAAGACAAAAATGTTTCGACAGGAAAAGGGTCCGAAGGGTAGATCGCGTTGTGAGCGTCGCATTAGCCTTGCTTACGGGTGCGCAAGCAGGCAAGGAGAAACACGAAATGAATATTCAGAAGTTATTAGTCTGTAGTGAAATGTGACGGGGCTCACCCTTCTCGAAAACCGCCCTGGCCTCCGCCACATCGCCCACTCCTCCGTCTCATCCTCTGGCTCTTGCCCACCCCTTCAACCTCCTCCGCCACCACCACCCCCTCGACTCCCCCAACCCCCTCCCCGAACTCCGTCTCACCTCCTGACGGTATAGATTTTGCGATATATCCTGGCGGAAACACTTGCGAGAGAGCGAGACACCCTGCCAAGCTACCACCAGTCGAAGAAGGGGTTGAAGCCTCGATGAAACGGGGGTGGTTGGAAATCGTGAGAGATGAGAAGCCGTGAGGGAAGGGGATAGGGAACCAACCAAGCAACCAGGCAGCCAGCCAGCCAGCCAGCCAGCCAGCCAGCCAGGCAAACCAGGCAAGCCCGACAGAGACGCGAAAGGAGGTAGCGAAAGAGCTTTATGCATAAGCTAAGAAACGCCATTGACGGGCACCGAGCACTGTACATACTTTGACTCGAGCGGTGCACTTGATAAACACGACTGCAGATAACGCCTACGTGACGAGACCCCGTCACGTACACTAGCTATCGTTGCGCAACCCCCCGTGCATTGTTTCTGCACTCTCACTCTCTCTCTCTCTCTCTCCTCTCCTCTCGCTGCTCTAATAATGACGATTACCATAGACGCACACGGCAGCGCAGGCGAAAACGGGCCTCGAAACGCTTCCGGCACCGGAACGATCAAACAACCCACTGACCTCTCGATCTTCGAGCTACTCATCGTTGTCGGTCTCGTTCCGGTCACTGATAACTTTACTTTGATCATAAATATCATTGTGACTACATATTACAAAAAATTCGACAGCTTTAAATGTTCGGAAACTACGGAATTCGACGAATGACGCCACCGTGGCGTCATCGACCCTGATGGTGTTAAACGTAGAATCCTCTCGCGAACCGCATCTACTGTCAACTTCATTCGCTCATCGTGATCACCTCTGTTGAGGCTAAAACGTGAAATCACCAAACCGCGAGAATATTAATACACTGATTATAACGAATAATTTGCATCGCTGGGAGCGGAGTAAATCAGAGACAGGTTAGCTAGCGGACAGATCCCGCGCGGACGGCCGTGACGAAATATTTTTCTATCATTTTCGCGGGCCGGATAAATTATTCATGGCAAGACAGTCAGGTTCTAGTTATATCGTCAGGGTGACGTTCGAATGTAAATCATTTTTCGCGGCTGGGCAATTTTCATATTCATCTTATCCTCGAGAGTCAAATGAATTTTTTCGTTCTACGCCGGAGCTGATTTTCGAGTTGCCCGAGCGAGAGGAGGCCGCGGGCGGTTCGCGGAGGTGAGACTTTTTGAAAAATATGAGTTTAATAAAGAAGAAAAGTATGATGTATGGTCCGCTGCCAAGGGAGAGAACCTACCGGGATCAACCGACTTCGATACCCAGATATTGTATGTGTAATATAAGCAGATGAAGGGAATCGCCGTGATCTACTGACTGTCACGATATCCACCTGCGCTGTTATGCTGCCGTCTATCCTGCTTATGGAACCGGCAATCCTTCAGTCAGCTGTGCAAAATTAATCTTTCGCGCATTCCCGGCGAATTTCAAATTATTCGTAGAACTGTGTATACGGATCGTCGAACGAACATTTCTCCGGCAACTCGACGAATTTACTAAAAATAAATTTTTCGTGAAGTCTTTCGACTTTTATAAATTTGCAATTTTTTCCATAAAATCGAAACCATACGTACTTTCCAAGTTTTTCTTGAATATTCTAACGGAATTCTCTAGTCGGGAGCTTGCGCGAATAAAAATTGCTTCAACAATTTCAGTTCGATCGGAACGAATTCTACCACATGGACAGGCGGCAAAGGTGCAATCATCGAGTCAAGCTCGATCATCCGAGTGACTCGAGGCGCCACGATACGACATGCTCGAATCGTTTGATTTATGATTGTCGGTCAAGTCTGTCGCGTGTCAAGATAAAATCGCGAGACATTAAGACGAGCAGGGGTGGTTTCCTGTCAGAGTCCGTTTTTTATCATTCGTTCCAGACACTTTGCCCGGGGATAGGCTACTCGAATGCGCGAGGGATTTCCATGGAAATCGATGACGCCGTGTCGGAAAGACTCGTCGGCTACCGAAGGACGGAGAGAGAAACAGCGAATAGATGTCCGTAACTTATCCAGATAAGGGGTTGTAAAACGATGTCGTAGCTATCTGCCAATACGGTCCGCTCCCTCTTCAAGGAGGGCGAGAGGCCTTGCATCCAGGTTGCGGCCAGATATACGGAGCAATTCCGTAGGAATTGATGCCATTTGAATATCGCCAGCCGTACGACGCTTCCAGAGATAGCGGACCTCGAAGCATTCGCACTGTTTCCTCTGATCTCTATCTGGACATAGTTTTTTCCTCCTTCGGAAATATTCGCGCCGGATTACGCTGTGTGTGCAAATAAATGCCGTTTTATCGAGAGCCAGACCCTTTTGCGTATCGATAACTTTCTTTTTCACCGTTCCTCCTTTTCCCTTCTTTTTTTTCAAGCAAGCGAGCAACGATTTAATAAATAACACGCGCGAAAGCGTTTCGCCGTGAAATTCCTTCGACTAAGACCGCCTTAATTTTCCAATGGCGCGGATCCTGGAAATCTCGAGGCATCAAGACGAACTGTCGAAGGAATAGTCGGTCAAGCAGCAATCTTGCGGGAGCCACGGTCTCGCCGCTGAAGAAACGCCCGCCGGGGGGCTCCGCAACTTTTTTTCATCAGCATTTTACGGTTATGCCCGCGCATTAATAATGCACATGCTTAATATAAAAAGAAGCCCGCGAGTCCTCCGTCTAATAAACTGGAAGAATGCTTTATAACCGGCCGCGGTTTCGGGTCACGAGGGGCGAGAGACGGGGGCCAACGGGCAAAGTGTTTGCCGGCGTTGAAGGGGGTGGCTTTTCTTCTTTATGTCCATGGAACGGCCAATCTCTCCAGGACGCGTCGAACGAAAGTAGCCGAACTTCTCCTCTCCGTGCCGCAAAGAGACAAATCGCCGCCCGACTCGTTAAAGGACTTCCACCCCCTCTTTGTTTCCGACCCCACGGGGAACCGTGAATTTTTTCTCGAAATCTCGCCCAAAAAATTTCTACCCGGATAAAAACCTTCGAGAAACTCTCCTGGTGTCTCCGACGAATGAACCGCGAATTTTTCGCGTGTTCGTGAATTTTCTTGAAATGCATAAAATCTGTAATTTACCGATATTTCACGCGACATCCAAAAATCACGCTTACATGAGATGAAGCACAAGAGAGGAGAGCTAAGAGGAGGAGGAGCTGGCGAGGAGGAAGAGACTAGTCGTCGATGAATTTTTCCGCGTCGTTCCCAATACTTCCGGGGAACAATAAGCCAGATGGTACCTCGGGGGGTCTCGAGGTTCACCCTTCTCATCGAGCAGGTATTGAATATTTCATCCGAAAGATCTGTATTTTTCTTCGGGTGATTGTCATTCGTAGAGGTCCAGAAGCGACGGGGTGTGCCGTCGGGCCGGAGGAAAATCAATTATTCATCTGAATTGGTCGGGAAAAAGTCCTAATTATCCAGGGCAAATACAAGCTTAATACGCGAACAGAGAGCGAGGAGGACATCGCCTCTTTCTCTCTCTCACTCTCTCTGAGGTTCTCTTTCCTCGGTGCCACTTCCTCTCCCATCTCCTCGGAGCCCCCCCGTCCTCCCCCCCCCCTTCCATAGAGCCCTCCATCGGCTGGTACTCGGCTCGCAGAGTCGGTCTTCGGGCTTCCTTCTTACCGTGAATAACCATTTGTATTTCCAATTAGCTTTGCTAATAAGAAGACGGAGGCATTGCCGTAGTTAAAAAAAATGTATAACCTCATCCAGCCACTGGGGAAATAAAGAAAAGCGCCGCTCCGGTATGACAATACCGGCGGGTCGAGCGGGGTTATACCGGCTGAACTACAATTAAAAATCCTCGCTTCACCCTCGCTTAACCCTGCTTTCTCCTTATGCCGTATTAACGACCGGTGGGGGAGGGGGAGGGAGGGGTTCAGCGGGGAACGGACGCGAAACATCCTACCAAACATCGAGCCTTTTTTTTGCCAATTTTATGCTTGACCCCATCTCCCAGACCGTCCTTGTCCTACTCCACCCCCACGGAAAAAACCACCCTCGCGCGGTATCTGTACTTCCTGCTAAGCGCTCGTTTCTTCCACCCTCCCCCACTCCGACAGCTCGTTACTTTATTCCGGCTGCGATCGGTTATCTCCGTCACCCCCATCGTTTTCGAGCACAATGCACATTCACAATCACTCCTTGGCATATTAAATTGTTAAGCAACGATAGCGGTTTGGCAATTGACTGGAGAACGTCTGAGAAAATCCAACAACGAGAAGGTCAATGTACGTGCAAAAAAAATGTCGTGTCGACAATTTTGCCGAATTGTCCTGAAAATCTTTTACCGTTCGCCACGGAACGAACACCGTCTGTCTTGAGACACGCATAAAACGAAGCTGCGTTATTCGATAAAATTGTGGAGCATTTAAAATTGAACGAGGATCGTTCACCACTTGTAAAAACGAATTTTTGGTTCCGGATGGGAAACGGCGTGGGTGGTAGAGGGCTGTCTCGGGTGTCGAGGCGGTGGAAAAGACCGATGCAGCCCGGGTCTCTCTCCGGGTGCATTCTGTTCCGCAAGAATTCCAATTTATAACCCGATGGCAACAGACGAATTTCAAGAGGTTCATGTCCCTCGAGTTGTCTACGTCGGGACGCGACGCGACGCGACACATCGGATTCCGTTAAACTCGCGGGGCGCCGTGTTTGCAAACTTGGATTTCCGTGTGGCGACTCCGCCAGCCGCCCTTTGTTGTGCCGACCGTCAAACTCGGCCCGAGGTCGACTAAACAGTATTTCTTCTCAGTTACGGTTGACGCGTCGTGAAATGTGTGTCGTGTGTCGTGCGTCCGGGAAACCGTGATAACGTTGGCTACCGAAATTCTTGTGCTTCAAGACGGCCAACCGGTGGCTCACCAACATTTTCCGTTACGAGTGGACTGTCCGAGCACGGTAAGAATCATTTCCCCTGGATACACCGTTCTGCTCTCTCTCTCTCTGTCTCTCTCTATAGTATATATACAATCTATGGTCACCTTGACAATTAATTGATAACTAGACTGCGGATCGTTATGCATTTATGGCTTACGAAAATGTTCAAAAAATCCTAGAACGTGAAATTCGATGGAATTTAGTATGTTTCTTATTTATTTTTCATTCACGAAGTCTACTACCGCTGAAAATACGATGTTACTTCATTCCACTTCCTTTAGATTTATCAGAAAAAAAATTGAAAATTGCATAAACATTCACAGTCTATTGATAACATAATATAGTCTCGGTTTATCGTCCCTATACACGAAATTGGAGCGTTTCAAAATTAAATGGTTGGTGTTGATTTCTAGTAGACAAATTTCAATGAAATATTAATTTGGACGAAACAGTGCGAACGGAGAATTTACGTTGTTCTTTCAATAGTTCATATAGATCATGATCCTTCGAATATCATTAATTTCGTATGTGTATAAATCGCTCAGTTCAAGATATTTTGAAAGTGCTTCACTCTAGAATTCTCTATAAAATTCACGACATTTCGGTAATGTTACCTTCTCGAAACGTTTCTTCCAGACAACATATTGTTGCAACAAATAAGATGAGAGTGAAGACGGTGCCACGACAGCGAGTACTTCACGGTAGCAACCACGTCGAGCCAGTGTCGGTCGTAATTATCGGGAAATCGGACAGATTGTCGAACAATAAGAATGTAAAACAGAGAGGGGAAGGTGCACGAGACATGTTCGACGGCAACGATGATAATTGTAAAGGAACACAATCGCAGGAATCCGTTAGAACCGTGGAGGCGAGGAAAGAAGCTATTAATTATTCGACGGCAGCATTGGACATGACGATTAAACGGAAGGTACGGTGATTGACAGGTTCGGGGTATTCGTGCGTGTTTCGTGTGAATTATTTATATGCGTGTTGTGTACTGATCCGTGCGTGAATTCGTGGACGACGCGCGACGCGGTGACAGGTTCCTCGAGATTGAGATGGGGGGGGGGGGGGGGGGGGGGGGGAGGTAAAAAAAAAGAAGCCCGCGCTGTTCGGTTTTAATTTTCGGGGGGACGTGGATTATTCCACAGGCAAGGAATTTTAAA